>ML685780.1:26411765-26509266 GCA_007922175.1 Pelusios castaneus
GCAGCTGGGGCACATGACTTATGAGGAGAGACTGAAGGAACTGGGCTTATTTAGTCTACAGAAGAGAAGACTGAGGGGAAATTTGATAGCAACCTTCAACTACTTGAAGGGTTGCTCCAAAGAGGAGGGAGCTAGGCTATTCTCAAGGGTAACAGAGGACAGAACAAGGAGCAATGGTTTCAAATTACAGCTGGGGAGGTCAAGGTTGGATATTAGGAAAAACTTTCTCACTAGGAGGGTGGTGAGGCATTGGAATGGGCTATCTAGGGAGGTGGTAGAATCTCCATCTTTGGAGATTTTTAAGGCCCGGTTAGACAAAACCCTGGCTGGGGTGATTTAGAAGGAGTGGTCCTGCTTTTTAGCAGGGGGTTGGACTAGATGACCTCGTGAGGTCCCTTCCAACGCTATGATTCTATGAAATCTGCCTCATTTTTCAAAGGCTTTTAGGTGATTGATTACCCTTCAATTTAGAGACATGATTGATTAACTTCTGGTCCCAGTTTCCTTAATTCCCCTTGTTAATTAAGCCTGTTGAGAGAAGGGGATGCCGTTTTTTGCCCCTAACTCACATCCTCACATGATCAATCTTTGAGATGGAAAAAGAACTCCATCATGCAGACTGTCTGAATTACTGCTGATCAATAAGATCACCACACATCTGCATACAGGACTCAGAGAGAAAGAGAAAGCAGTAATCAGAGAAATCTGTATTCCTAACCCAGGTTTCCAAGTTCTCTGAAACAATGGATGCATGTATAAATCATCTTCTCATATTGTTAGATCCTTCACAGCGGGTCCTATCTTGTAACTCCTTGACTGTATTATTGATACAAAATCAATGACATTCAAGGTCATACCTGCTAGTTCAACAGCACAAATGAGATGCTGCCATGTACACTCTGGGCATTCATTTGTCAGGAGTCAAGTGGTAAAATTATATTACACTTTCTTAGAAGACACTTCCTTTAAATCACACTCTCAACAGGCAGTGAGAGACTGTTTGCAGGGACTGAAAGTGCAGGAATTCAGTGCTAGGCAAAGTAAGAATCACAAAGAACCAAAGAGCACTTCATTGTTTGCTCAAGGCAAATTGTTTAGTGGAATTTCTAGGGTCAGCAACCAGTACGGGGAATAAAGCTGGGCCTACTAGAAGATCTTTCCAAACAGGAAGTGGCCTGCCTACACCAATGCTTCCTTTGGGTGGCATCCTGTCAGCTCTCTCAAACTTAGCAGATTTTGGCCAGGTTCAGTACCAATATGGGAGACTGCCAACAAATTCCCAATGTACAGTATTTGCTGCTGAATGTGATGTTGGTTATTCTATAGGTAAGTACTCTTCTGTCTGAACAGGTATGAACCCAATGCCGCAGCATTGTGTTAAGGGGCTACGATCAACACCACATTTCAAATGAGATGTAAATCCAAGAGCCTGACACTTGGTCATTTGATATCCCACTGCACTTTTTGCAAGGGTAAGTCTGTCAAATACAGCATTCTGTTCTATTCATCCTCAAGTTTCACCTGGAGTGTGGGGGACACTTCAGCAGCCTTTAGCCACTTATATTAGTGGCCACAGCAGTGCAGAGTCAGGCCTTTACTTAATGGCCCAGCTGCTCTCTTTCTAGAGTCAGCCTTGCTTCAGGGCTCATGGCTGCTAGTTCCAGGGCGCTGGCCAGCCTTCTCCTTCTGAGCTCCTGAAGGTGACTGTCCTTCCTTCTGGATTGCCTTCCCTCCCTTCTTATATGGACTTGCCTGGCCCCGATTGGTTGCTTCATCTTAAGCCATTCTGATTGGCTACTACCCCACCACGCCCCCAGCCTCTGCAAGGCAACATTAACCCCTTCTCTGCAGAATTAGGAGGGGGCATTGAATGTTACAGAACAAGAAAGTATGTATTTAATGGGCTATATACACATTGTGTTACACCATCAGATAATTTGGGTCTCTGTCTCCTCAGTTCCCCAAGTTTCTCTTTGGCATGTGATCCTTCCATGGGAAGGTTCCAAGGTGAGTGAGGCATAGCAATCAGATGCATTGTGTAAGCCAGCCACTTTTCCTGCTGATAATCATTTTGAAAAGAAAAACAAAGTACTACAACAGTAGGGAATCTTTCTAATTAAAACCTGAGGAGTCAAGCAGAAATGGAATTGTCATTGGCTGTGAAAAGCATGTGAAATTTCAAGGGATTTCTATCTCATGTGAAAGCCAGCCAGTTCAAGTATAAGTTGGTAGGAGCCAGAACTGGTGGCAGCAGTGGGAAATAGCTGCGGAGAAAAATCTATTAGCATTAGAAGGTGGTGTGAATTCTGTATGAGCGAGCGGCTCATGTAAACCTTAGTGCCTTTGAGTTTTAGCCTAATAGCTAAAAAAGGATGGTTATTCAAAATCATCACATCTATGATGCTTGAAGTTTGCTACTGGATATTCTTTTATATATTTTCAGCTCAATTACATTTTGTCTACTGGTGTTTGCAGTTTATATTATAATACATCACCCATTTTTCGCATCTCTTCTTCAGCTGAAGCCAATAGCAGTTTTGTTATGGGCCACAATCGGAACAGCTGGAGGGCCTGGTAGATAGCATAAGCTTTTGAAAAATTATAAAAATGTTTTGGAAGACGTAAACAAGATGTTCTTCTGTTCCCCTATTGCATCAGTTCAGAGAACCAACACAGTTAAAGAGCATTTCTAAACAGTACTATTCGGATCATAGCTTTGTCTGCTGTTTTTCTGTAACAAGTCATCATTTCGTCCTGGTCTGTACTACACAATTTCATCAACAAAATAGCAGAGGTGTACATACTGCAGTGCTTCTCCCACAGATTTAACTCTCTTTCTACACCAACATAATAAAAACCATCTCTACGAGCAACATAGGCTTTTTGTGATGAAGTTATAGTGACACAGTGTCAGCGTAGACACTGCGCTTGCTTCTGTTGCCCTAACTGCCCTCCAGGAGGTGTCCCACAATGCCCATCATGACCATCCTGCTCAGCGGTTTGAACTCCATTGTCCTGCAGCCAGGTACACAGGCATGTGCCCCTCTCCGTTTTAAGGCCTGGGGATTTTAAAAATTCCTCTTCCTGTTTTGCTCAGTGCAGAGAGCTCTTAGAGCATCTTCTCAGCTAACCATGCTGGTTCCCCACAGCTAATTCAGTCTCACATGGAATACACCCGAATTGTTGGATCTGCAAGGAGAGGAGGCTGTGCAGTCGCAGCTATGTATCAACCATAGGAGCTTTGATACTACGAGCAGATTGCTCATGGCATGGAGAAGAAGGGGCATGAAAGAGACACCCAGCAGTGCCATGTAAAGATCAAGGAACAGAAGCAAGCATGCCAAAAAGCAAGGGAAGCCAATCATCGCTCTGCTGCAGTGCCAGTGACATGCTGCTTCTATAAGGAGCTGCATGCCATCCTCAGCATGACGTCTCAATGGATACTCCAAGGGAACTAGAGTCAGTGGCAAATAGAGTTAACTACCCCTGCAGCCTATATAGAACTGTGTTCCAGGCCTTCCCAAACTTTCCACATGTATTCCTTCCATGTTCCCAGCCTGCTGCAGCATCCCTTGCACTCCGTTCATACAGACATGTTTTATAATGACAGCTGGACTTGCACACAGCTGTGAGAGCCTCATCTGAGAGAGTGCTCCTCAATGTCATGACCCTTGTCAGAAATGGAAATTTGTGCATCGCTGTTTAATAAAAATGTAGTCTTTGAAATTAAATGAATCTTTATTTGTGTCCTGCACATGGTAGATGCTTCTGAAATTCATCTACAGTGGTAATTTTAAGATAACAATTAAAACTCAGGAAGCAATCATTACAAGGGACATTCAAGATAGCAAGTAAACAAAGCCTGGCTGAATGCATTAGAGAAAGACATGTTACTGGAGCTCATTGTCAAAACGCTGCTTCAAAGCCTCCTTGATTTGAATAGCCCCTCGTAGACACCCTCTAACAGCTCTGATATCTGGCTACTCAAAATCAGCAGACAGATGATCCACCTCAGTGCTCCACCCTGGGGAAACTTGTCCCGCTTCAACTGTTATGCAGAGCACAACAGGCTGATTTGACCATGGAAATACTTCCTTCATTGAGGTCTAGTGTCCCAACATGCAGCACCAGTGACCCTTTAATCTGCCAAACACATATTCCATAGTCATTCTGCACCTGCTGAGCCTGCTGTTGAAACACTCCTTTGTTTCGAGTGTAGGTTTCGAGTGTAACACTTCATGGGACAAGGGAGTGAGGAGTAAGTTGGGTCTCCAAGAATCCCTGTGGGCACTTCCATATTCCCTACTGCAATCTTCTGGTCTGGAAAGAAACTTTTTATATAGGCCAATGTTCCTGAAGATGTGTGCATCATGCAACCTTCTCTGATCTCCTTGCCTTGATGTCACTGAGACGACTGCCATGATCCACCAGTACCTGCAGTCCTATAGAACGGTAGCGCTTTCTTTTGATGTTCTCTGTCACAAGATGGTCTCGTGCCAAAATGTGATTGCCACTCACTTTTCCATCATGAGGGCAGCTCTAATTCTGGTGGCCTTGCACTGCAATGCAGAGGCGACTTCCACACATAATTTCCAGAAGGTGGCTTTGTGCACCCAAAAGTTCTGCAGCCACTATTTGCCATCCCAGATCTGCATAACGATGCAATACCACCACTCAGCGCTTGTTTTCCAAGCCCAGTAGCAACAGTCTACTGTGTCCAGCTGTTCCATGAATTCCAAAAGCAATCTTGAATTGTCTCTTCCAATGCCACACAGCAGGGCAGGCACCATGATGCATTTTCAGGCTCACAGCTTGTAAAATATTGTAGGATCAGTTGCGCTGTGTTTTTAACGCTCATGACTGGCAGTAATGCAATCCACACGTTCAGATATAGCTGGCTGGTGCACTGTTTATGATTGCTGTTAGAAAATGATACAAAACATATTCAGAAGCCCATGGAATAAGGGGACAGAGAAAAGTGCATAATGGGACAGTGAGCTGCTCCCATGATGCACTGTGATTCATTCCCCATTCCCACAATTCCTAGTGGCAGAATGTGGCAGGTTGCACAGTGGGACAGCTACTCATGGAGCACTGCTCTCTCTGTTGATACTAGAGCACCAACCATGGATGTGCGCCACCAACACAAGGAGCATTGTATGCATGCACAACCAACGTAATTATAACAGTTTACTATTATTGCTATAATTAGGTTGACTTAACTCTGTAGTGTAGATATTGCCTTAGATTAGATGTACATTCACTTTAGTCAGGTCATTTTACTTAAGCTTCTTTTTTGCTGAATATTTATAATTGTACAAGCTAAGACTGGCATACACATTTTAATACAATATTGGCCCTTTGCATTTAGAGGTCTTTCCAAAAAATCTTGTGAAAATGAGGCTCAAAAGTGTAAGTCCTCTAATGCATTTAGAAAAACTGCTTCTATTTCCTGAACTTTCCAGGTAGTGCTTGTCCTTAGTGATAGTCAGTAACTCTAGTACAATATGCACTGTTCTGTAAATGTGTAATTATGTCACTCATGCTAATCCATAAGGAGATCAAACTTCATTAACTCTAATCAAGTTTATGCAGAAGGTAAAGCAAAGTGATTTACAAGTTTGAATAAAGATCAGGTTTTTAAATATAGGTTAGCAACTTCTTCAAAAAAAAACCCAACCAAACAAAAAAAACCAACCAAATGATCTGGGGGACCCAATTCTGTTCCTTCCAAAGTCAATGGTAAAAAAACTTCCCATGGCCTATAATGCATGCAGGATTGGGTCCTGTATTTCTATTGCATAGATCAGACATATAAATGACGGCTAACTCAGAGTCATATAACAATAGGAGAAATTATAATAAATTTCCATAATTATATAATTATATAGGTCACCCCTTGCTTTAAGTTCTGGATTACATAAAATAATAAAAAACATAGATAAAAGCATTTACATTTTATTGCATTAAATGCCTCTAAGACCCCATATTTAACTCTACTCCCACACTGACCAACAATTTGACAGATATTCTTTCAAATACCTCCTCTCCCACATTTTAGAAGAGCAGAAAACTAGTTTGGCTAGCTACACGAGAAATGGGCAAGTGGGCTGGACAGCAGATTCAAGCCTTGTGTCAAAGGGAGAGACTCAAGGTCCATAAAACACCTTGCGTATCTCCATTCGACTTAGTTACTCCGCTGTACACACAGTGCTAAGTCGAACACAAATAGTGTAAGTTTGACTTAGCGCTACTCTCATTGCTGGGCTGGAGTTACTAAGTCGAACTCCGGTTCGATTCAGCGCATCTTGACTGATGCCTCAATCGAACCCGGAAGTTCAAACTAACGGTGGTGAATTTGCCGCCATCAGTGTAGACATAGCCTCAGACAATATAGTTACTGGGTTTCCTCTTATTCAGGTAATACTTCCAATTTGGAGATGAGAAATGAAATTTTAAACCTATTTGCTTCTGTAAACTGGCAGAAATTTAGTTGCATGCAGGTTTCTGCATGACTCACCTGAATTGCTGGTTCAAAGGCTTTTCATTTTAATAGCATTTTACAACACAGGAAAGCTTGTAGCCAGGTTGTAATTGTCAAGAACTTCTATTGAAAATTGACTAAGAAAACCTTTTAACAGCACCCTTGTAGCTGTGAAGGGTGAAGAAAATGTATGCTTCATGGAATTGCTATGATGGACACAACCTTGTTAGTTGGGCCTTCACACCTGATCATGAGGTGACCCAATGCAGAGTCTCCAGACCGGAATTGGATCCTTACTTACACTGCCAAGCTAATGGGCCACCATCTCCAAGCACTTCACGCATGTTCATGACTTTAGCCTCACAGCAGCCCTGTGAAATATTTTGCAGATGGAGAAACTGAGGCATGGTTAAGTACTTGGTCTTGCAAGGAATTAAGAGTTTAGGCCCCAGTCCAGAAAAATACAATAGCACATGATTAGTTCCATTGGCTATGTCTACACTTACAAAGTTAAGTCGACTTTGTTAACTCGACTTAAGTCGACATTAAGTCGATTTAAAGTCAACCTTGTTAAGTCGACTTAACAAATTGGCTACACTTTAAGTCGACTTTGTTAAGTCAACTTAACAGCAGACATAGCCATTATATTGGCTTTAAGTCGATTTAATAAAGTCAATTTAGCGTTAAATCCCCTATTTAGCGACTTAAGAAGTCTACTTAAGGCTTTAAGTCAAACTAAAAGGAGGTGTTATCAAGTCGACTTAAGCTTTCCTTCAGTCTACTTAAGGAAATGCTTAAGTCGACTTAGGAAAAGCCCAGTGTGGACGTGGCTTTGTTTAGGTCGACTTAAGCATCCTTAAGTTGACCTAATTTGCCAGTGTAGACGCACCCATTGTGGCTTCAAAAGGCTTACTTGTGTGCTCAAAGTTAAGCATGTAGTTAAATGCTTTGCTGGATCAGGGTGAAAATATCTTTGCAGCCTTAAGCCATCAATGAGTTTGCTCATGGCTACATGCAAGTCAGGGTTAGAGATAGGAATAACCAAATCATAGAAATGTAAGGCTGGAAGGAACCTGAAGAAGTCTTTTAGGCCACCACCACCACTGAAACAGGTTTAAGTAGACCACTGAAAAAGATTTAAGTAGACCATCCGTGACAGGTGTTTGTCTAATCTGTTCTTAAAATTTCCAGTGATGGGGGATTCTGTAATGATCTGAGCTAAACTTTTTAACTGCTTGACTAATTGAACACTGATATCTTTCACTATTAGGCCACAGGCTCTCTTCCTTTCATCTAAGTCCTCATAGACAACAATAGAAAGGACCCAAACTGATCAGGGAAAACAAAGAGAAATATGGTCACACCAATTCCTAACAAAGATGTTACTCGGAAAGACCATGATGCTAACATGAATAACTAGTTATTTGCTAATTGTAATTCTATCCATTCTATTCATCAAATGAATCAAGGAGATATCTTACTGTATATTTTGGGTTTCTTTTAATGTTCTCTTTTGTCTGTCTTGCCTTATACAAACTAGATGTATAATTAATGCCATCAATAAAGAACTTTTGGTCTGTGTCATATTTAAGGGGCACCCTTGAAGGGTGTTTCCTGAAGGCACTATACCCTTTAAAGAATCCATGCCTTACAGATAGATATGTCTAACCCAGTTAGTTGAGTACAGAGAAGAGTGTTTGAAATATGGTCTCAGGGCATGGTGAAGCTCACTGTATTTCAAAACTTACTGGGGAGACCAGACAAAGGAGAAGGATCCAAGTTTCCATAAATGAGACTGTGCAATTCATATAGATATATCAAAGTATCTATTGAAGATGTGTGAGAGAAAAAGACAGTGGCATTTGAATTTTCTTACTAATGATTGACCCTTCTTAGTGTATTGGAAGAATAGCCGCATAATTCTGCTATTTATCCTTCAGAAAGGAAATTGGTTTATCCGTAGAAATAAACTACCAATTACATATAAAATCTTCAAACCACTCATGTAAATACATACTTTTATAAATTAAAGTTCATTTTTCTATTCAGCAAGAAATACATTCATTTGAACTGTCTGCTGCTTTGAACACAAAGAAAACTGGAGGCATTTTAAAACAAAAATAATTCATATTTAGCATGCATAAGATCTTGCTGATTTAGTGCATGCATGCTTTAGTGCTTGCCACTTGGAAAGCAAATAGGAGAAACCTCAGCCTGGAGTAAATAGCAACAGTAAATATCCTCCACTATATGAAGCAAAAATGAAAATCATTTTTACACTGCCTGAATATTTTTCAATTCAAGTACCTGTGCTTTTCAGTTCCAGGAAGACTTCAGTACATTGCTGATTATAAGAGATAGAATAAACTCTTTCAAAGACGATTTGCAAAGGAGATTTGAAGAAATCCACAAAGAGCAATGAAGTGAAATAAGGAATACCAGTTATTTATATTTTTTTCTTCCATCTCAGCTTGTGATATAAGGAAGCCAAAGAAAATCGCAAAATGAATACAAAGATAAGTTCAGCTATCCTGGCCTTATACTTTCAGGCTGCTTCCCCTGATTTAATGGCATGGAGCTGGACTGTAAGTGAAACTTTGCCAAAGTTTCCACAGGTTGCACTGGAGGCAGCTGCACAGGGCTACTTACTGCTGAGGGAGCTTAGTGGAAGAATTCTGGGGGTCTCAGACAGAATTCCTTCTGGGAATTCCTGGGGAGTACCAAGGTTGGCCAGGTTGGTGGAGCAGAGCCATGGTCTTTCCCCAACTAGCTCACTCTCTTCTGGAAAGGCTAACAATGCTGGAGGCCATTGCCAGGCACGCTTCCTGTGCTCTCCAGTTAATCTATGGCAGGTTCCTGCACATGGGCACAAAGGAAGATGACTCCTTGCACGTTCTCTTCTCTACAGGCTGTGTTGGATACTGCAGCATGCCTAGCAGTCACTTCACTCACCATACATAGGGCTCTATGGCTACAATCCTCAGGAAAACAGGAGGAGGTCCAGACAACAAGTGAGAGCCTCCCATTCTAAGGCTGTGACCTGTAAGAACCAATGAAGTCCTGCACTCTAAAAGGTTCAGGAGCAACTGTTTGCTCTTTAGGAATCTGCAGGCCAGCCCCTAAGAGAAATCAGGCTAGTCACAAAGCCACTCCAGGCAAAGGCCCTCCACATGTGACTATAACCCACAAACTGTATTCCAAAGTTCCCAACTACTACAGAGTCCTACACTACTTGGATTCTGTATTGGTGAAGGCAATGAGGGGCGGCTGGGCCTGCTTTGCCCTCTATGCTCATTGTGGGAGGAGCGAGGCACCAAGAGTGCAGATGTGGCCTCAATGGTCACTCCTGGCCAGAAGATTTCAATCTTGTGCTCATGGAGTGCATAGACACCACCAAGAGTGGAATCCAGGTGGACAACACAGCTCAGTTACTGTAAGCTACGTAGCCATTCTTTTTCCATGGAAAAACTTCAGAATTTTTTTTCACTTACTCCTTTCTAAATTTCTCACAGAAAATGCCATTTCCCAGTAAATAACTAAATTAATACATAAGTAAACAACAACAAACAGCAACAACAACAACAATAATAATAAATACTGAAAACTTCAATAATGGGGAAAACAATACTGCGTAGACTAGTTTTACTCCAGGTTTTGGCACCATTACTGTAATATGTTGTAGCAGTTTTTTAAATGCTAGCACAGAGCCCAAGGAGATCCTAGGCTAAATAGTTAGCCTCACTTCAGCACAGGCCACTGGAGTTTACTACACTTTTTGTGTGCTCTAGACAAAAACCGAACTGTTACAGTTAAAAATACACCAAAATGCCTGTAGAGTATCTTCTGAAAATAATATGCTGTGAAATGGGTGCAAAAAAGAGTGTGCATTTTGGTACATACCTTTTATACCATGTCTTTTATTCTGACATCTTTTAATCCCACTTGTGAGAATTTTTCTTTTGCCTACCAGGTAGATCCATATAGGTTATTATATACCTATGCTGTGCGCTGCCCTCAAACAGCTGTTATAGCTGTGTGTGCTATATGTCTTTCTTTTGGTAAATAATAATTTATCTTCTTTTGTATTTACTCTTTAATATTTTGAGGGGTCCAGAGTCTTCTAAACTTGAGTACCTCAGTGAATTTCTTTGAATTTTGGTGTTTCCTTTTTTAATTATTAATTTATAGTTACACACTAGAAACCTTCTTTTCAATTATTTTTGATTTATTATAATTATTTGTATAAAATTTTTAGTGCACGTAATCCCATGCCTGTAAGAAAAAATTGTAAGATTTGGCTGCCAAAATGTGTTCATTATAGATTTATGATGCTAATATGTATTTAAACTTTAAATTTGGTATTTTAGTTATTTTTGAACCATTGTTAATTTTACCCCTTTATTTGTTAATTAATGCACATACTTTTTAAAATAAGCTTTTAAGTGTTCATTTCCACTTTTTAGCTCAGCAGTAGCTCATTTAGGTTAGGTGAAAGATGGTCAAGTTACAACACATAATCTGAAAACAGCTTTCATGATGGAAAGATCTTTAAAAGTATCATACCCAAGAATGATTTAGAGCTCATGCAACCATTGTTCTGGCTCTTTATAGAATGGAAATCACTTCAAGCCAGGGGATGCTGCACCCCCAGCATTCTTAGTTCCAGCACCTATGACTTATTTGTTATAAAAAAATTATAAAACCATAGACTACAAAAAAGATTCCAAAGCCTTTTTAAAAGGCAATGTATCTGACTGAAAATGGCTATTCAACCAATATTACTGTGCAGAGTTTGCAACCCAAGCATTGGAGCACTTAACTAGGACACTGAAAGTGAAATGAATTACAAAGAGAACTCATTTTTTCCCCGTTGTCTACACTTAGAGAAATAAAGAAAGTAAAGTACATATAAGTAGTTACCAACTACATTAAACTTCTTAATTTTTTTATTTGTAGTAGCCTAAATCAGTGTTGTTATTATCTGCCTACTCAGATTTGGGATTGAGAATTTTTTGCTGTATTATTTCCTGATTGTTTTAAATTTATAAATAGACTAAAATGTGGCTTAATTGGGGTTTAGTTTTATATATTATTAGGTACAGTGCTCATGTCAGCTAAATTTCTAACTTGTCACCTGTAAAAAAAACCTGAGTATTCCCTGGAATCATGGCTACTTAAGCCCTAAATCGATGTAAAAGTAGGTTCTATTAACTTGACTTAAGCTTTCCTTAGGTTGATTTAAGGAAATGCTTAAGTTGACTTAAGAAAAGCTCAGTGTAGACGCGGCTTTGTTTAGGTTGACTTAAGCATCCTTAAGTCGACCTAACTTGTAAGTGTAGATGCACTCTTAGAACCCAGTCCTACTCCCACTAGGATCAATGGCAAGATTCCCAAAAGAAGCAAGAGCATGTCCATAGATGGCTTGAAATCAGCGACCTAGGGATAAAAAGCACATTATATCATTATCAGTTCCCTGAGTCACCCAGTTCCAAACGTTTCTAATATAGCCACTTAATAATCTATAATAAGGTGCAATGAAAGATGACCTGTGGCTCTATAGACCAGCGGTTCTTAACCTTTTGTGGGTCACAACACACTTGGCTGCATATCACAACCCTAAAGGATACACCAGTGCACTCACCCAAGGCTGAATCCAGCCATTTTCCTGGCTCTCTGTGACACACTTACTGCTGTGTGGTGACACACTAATGTGTCCCAACACAGTGGTTATGAACCACTGCTATAGCCCAACGAGTTATACTAATCATAAACTGTTCCACTTAGCACCTGCAACTCCAGCACTCCATCACAATATAATTAGAACAAACCTCGCAAATTCAAAGCATAGTTAGGAGAAGATTTTCATACATTTACTGCTTCACACTGTTTCATGAATCATTGTAGCTGTTGATACTGAATTACTATTTAAATAGAAAGTTTCTGGTCCTGCACCTGATCTCCCTTTAGTATCACTAGAATGGGATTTCTCACATTATGTTGTCACCCCAGGATTTATTTTATGCATTGATTTTTATTGTGTTTTGGAATAGTGATGAAAATCAATCTTGGGTTGATAACGTCTGCAGAAGGGATCCTGGCACTGCTGATGAGAGAACAAATGTCGTTTAAGGTTGTGGGTTTTTTTAAAGGGCAATTCAAAGCTGCAGATACAATAAGAAATTATATAGGCTACAGCATCATTTCTAACACTGACTAAAATTGTGTCTGATTTATCCATTTATATATAGGACACTCTCTTTATGTGCATACAACTAGCAGAAAATCTAAGTGTGACTTTGTAGAACATTTTCACATCAAGGCACCAACTTAATGATCAAGGGTAGCACTTGGGGAAAACATCATAAGACATTAGAAGATTGTACTAATCACGCTAATTTAATATAGTATAGGGCAAATCAATTGTGACGGAAGGAACTTTGAACAGTTAGCTGATTACACAAGGACAAAAACAAGAAGCATCTAGGTAATTTTACAATGTGGAAAGCAGAAAGATCAGATTTAAATTTAATCTTAACTAGATAATCATTTCGGCATGCAAGACTCACGTTCACAAGGATCATTGACCAAAATATATCTAACTCCAAGTAGTACATAGGAATGAACAAAAGAAAGTCTCTATCCTGTGATGCACTGCATTGCTGCCATTCTTTTCTGAAGGACTACAGCAAATATCTGATAACCAAATCTGCCACAAAAGGTTTTATTATAGCATTGCCAGAGAAAAGAGTCAATATTTCTAATCCACTCAGTTTTCTCATTGTACGTGTTTATGATGCAATTTTTGCTGGATCAAGGACCAAGCGTCAATCGTACAGATGCATAAGCATGTGTTTAACCTCTAAGCATTTGAACAGTCCCACTCACCTTTCTGGGACTAGTCAGTTAAGCATGTTCTTAACATTTTGCAAGATTAGGGTCTAACACGTGACAAACTAGAGCAGCGGTTCTCAACCACTGTGTCGGGACACATTAGTGTTTCACCACACAGCAGTAAGAGTGTCACAGAGAGCTGGATTCAGCCTGGTGGGAGTGGACTGGTGTGTCCTGTAGGGTTGTGATATGCAACCAAGTGTGTTGTGACCCGCAAAAGGTTGAGAACCACTGAACTAGAGGTCGGAGAAAGTCTATTACTTAAAAAAAGACGTTACTAGGAAGACTCCAAAGCTCACTGGACTGTGGCTATTGTATTGGAGATCAAAAAGTATCAATACAATATTTGTAGTGTGTATTTGCCACAAAGAATTTTCCAGCTGTTTTGCTAAATGCAAGCCACTGTGTATACATATTGACATCATTTATTCTAACATCTCCTTCATCAATTTTACACTGCATGATATAAGCACAGAAACCCCATTAATTCGTTCCCTATTATGAATCTAGAATACCGATTGCAGTGCTATTAGTAATAAGCATACATAGTAAACACTGACTCTGTGGGAACCAGAAATGAATGCTTAATAAGAATATTTCACAGGATTCAATGAAATGCAAATGAGGTGATTGGCATGATATTAGAATCATGAGTTCCCCAGGGAATATCAATGGAGTATTTATATTTTGATCTACTTGTGGAAAATTTTTAAACATCAGAGTCTGATTATATTAAACTAACTTTTGCCTGAAATTCTTTTCCTAATTTGACCCATGGTAGTCTTTTACAGCTGTATTGGACCATGAGCCCTATTTTACGTGTAGCAGGGGTCCCTGGACAGTAAGATGTAAAGGAAACTGCAGAAGACTATTGTACGGTACAGAGTGGCACCCCCACTCTGACCACTGTGTGCCTTAGCCATGAGCTAAGCACTTGAGTACATGCATAACATGTGCCTTGTCCATGTGCTTGGGGGCCTGATAAGCAGAACGGGGTATTAATGAACTTTAATTGACCGGATTTTTGCTACTGAATCCCTCACCAGAGAAAAACGGTATTTATTTCCCAACTTGAAAGACATAAAATGTTACTAAACTGGAACAGATTTTTAGTGGAAGGGTTATCTATGACCCTTTTCAGGATCAATTTGGGATTGTTGCTTAGCATATCTTGATGCGAGAAGAATCATTGTCCAATCAAAGATTGAAACTCTATTCCATTTAATAATAAATTATTCCCCCAAACCCACCACCTCTAGAAGGAAATGATGTCTTGCAGTGACAAGCGAGGCCAGAGCTGGCGATTTGGAGCTGTACATTGTGGGTTTATATATATTTTAACCATTCGGCAAATACATATAGTTTAGCAAAGTTTTATATGTATGCACACAGCATACATGTATTATAGCTTTATATGTATTCACACAGCAACCAGGGGTTTGTTTAGGGAACAGCTTGTAAAAAGATATACATTGCAAAAAGATTTCTGCAACTGTTGTCATCCCTCTGCAAATAGATTGAGTAGAAAACCATGAGCTGGGCCTAGCATGACACCTGTTATTGAGATGGCAGGTAATTTAATGGAAGTTGAAGAACTGCATCCGTTAGAACCAACTGCCATGAGAGCTGGTCCCCAGTGTGATGCCATCTTCTTGCTAATGTTCATTCATCTTGGCATCTAACGGAGCTCAGTGGCTTGCTATCAGTATACAATTTGCATAGTTTATACATGAAAAGCCTGATTCATTATAAAACCCTGAAACAGACAGAACTAATTTTGTCATTAATCTTTTATACACGAGTCAGAATGCAAACGATACACACGACCCCTAGAAAGGAAAGAATGGCTTATCAGGGCTGGGGGGAGTCTCAAGGCAGTTGGAGCTGCATCAGGCAAGGGCACCATTACATCACAAGACAAATTTAACCAAAAGCTGGAAGGGAAAAACACCACATTATCTGGGGATACCTGATTGCATTTTGATTTGGTCTGGATTTTTTTTGCTTTTGGTATGGTTTCAGCTCCGATTTGGGGCTAGAAGGGAGTGTTTCTTTGCGCCGAGTAGCTGTACACTAATGTGCAAAAGAGAAACCTCTGCTCTTGCCCTGCATACAACAATGCAGAGGGCAGGGTGGAAAGGGCAGTGGGGGTAGGAAGGTAGACTTGAGGGAAAAGCCACAGGATCAGTATTTACATGAAGTCTGTGATCCACACACACCAAAAGGTTGAAGTAGCAGCTGCAAGCTGGCTACACTGTCCTCCATTGTGTGACTATGGGTGGGGGGTTGGATTCATCTCCTCAACCCAACAGGCCTTTACCGGTTTAGGACCCACTTACCCAAGCTTTGTGTGGGTGAAATTTGTTGCTACTTTAAATACTCCATTAATCCACACACTCTTCCTCTCTCTTCCACACTCATCAGCTCAGCCCTGAATTTGCCTCATTCACATTAATAAACATGCTATTAAGTCTGGGGCCTCATTTAAAGCACAGAAATGGCACTGGTTTAAACTTAAATTGGTTAATAAACCCATATAATTAAAGCAGTCCAACAACTCTGGGAAGTAGACAGTAGTGGCTTAATTTGGGTTAACTTAAACCTGTTCCTAAATTGAACTGATATAAGACTAGTTGATAATCTACTGAAGAGCTTTTTGCTCTGGTTTACCTAAATCTATTTTAAATGATACTTTTAGTAAAACTGGTTTAACATTGCATATAAACAAGCCTCAGATGAGGATCCTGAGGTCCCATTTAGAAATAGTGCCATTCATTTCCTTGTTGGCTCCCAGACAGTTCAGAGCAATTTGAATTTCCTGCTAGTTCATTGGTGGCATTTGATTTGCACTTAAAAGCTTATGGTTCCTTCTCACCCAGGGTGATCAACAAACTTGAGTGCTGAATGGCTTGGTCTTTCACTAATGTTCACAGCTGGAAAAGAACTTTTTGATCATTGGGTGGGTGCATCATGTTGCCATTTGTTTCCTCTCACTGCTTTTTAGGAACAGAATGTTAGCCTTTGAATGAAAGTGACGTGACTTTTTCCAGTTCCCTGTGTGATCTGCTTCTGTTTTGCTGTTTCTATTGAAACCAAATGCATCAAACTGAGTCAAATGGGAATGTTTGGCACTTCAGTAAACAGGTCATATTTTTTTTTTGAGAGAGAGAAAGCTAGAAGATTTAAGTTGAAAGGGTTGATTCGTGACTTTTCTTTTAAAACAAAGTGTCAGCACTTAAACTTCCTCTACTACATATTTTAGCATGGACATCATTTTTGTGCATGTTTCTCCTTGTTGGAGAGCTTTCTTCACCAGCCCCACATTTTCCTCCCTCAAGGGCCCAAGCTTTTCCTTGGCTGAAGACAGCTGGATGGGGATTTGTTTAGAGCCCATGAAAGCTGCTTCCTCCTCCTCTATGAGACTGTAGAATGATATGAGTGACTTGTTCTCGTAATAGGGTTCCCAACCCCCATTACCTAACAAACCAAGCTTTGGGACCTGTCTTCACTGCTAAAAAAGCTGTGTTGTTTACCTCTTGGAAACTAACATGTGTGGACGATCCTGAGGTAAAAATACAGCGAAGACCAGGCATTTTAATTTTACTGTAAGGTCTATACGCCTTCCAATAACTGACCTTGGTAAGTTTACCTCATGGCAAAAGTGATGTGTCAGGTCTTCACGGTGTTTCTACATCAAGATAGCTCACATGCATAGATAGCCTGTTGTAACTGGCCCACAGAGTTTCACTTTCAGACCAAACTCCCCCATTTTGCTTCAACTTGCAGAACAGGTACAGAGAATTAAATATTTTAGACTACATACCATAAAAGGACTTTACAGGGGACAACAGCCCTTGTCCCTGGGAGTCTGTGAGGAAAATAAAACAGAAAAAAGAATATTTGCTGGCAAGTGAAGTTAGAAAAATTTCCAACATTAACAAGTCAAGTTAGTTAACAACTACTCATCTAAGTTATTGGGTCCTATTTCATTTAAACTCCCACATAAAGGCATGGACCACATCGCAGTATTTGGATGTTACCTGTATTGCAGTAGCACTTATAACGAGCTCCAGCCACATAAGAAAGCACAGCCCCTGCCCAGATGAACATGAGGTTTCAATTAGAGGAATAGGAAGGCAAGCAAATTTCCCAGCCAAATCTATTTAAGCCCAGAAACTCCATGGGCCCCGAAAAGAGGGGTCGGGGGAAAGGTATCAGAATAGCTTTGTGAAATTAAAACTGTTCTTTAATCTCCATCTAGCCTTCATTTCCCCCTATTCATTCCTTATAAACTTGGAATTCTGAAAATGAAGTGTTTTTCCTTTGTTGATGGTTTCCCCTTTCTGTCATATGTGCATAAGCATTTGTACATATGTGTGCACACAAACATGTACATTTGTTATTGCAGGGATGTTTATGAATGCCAGGCTGCAAGCATTTTTTAAAAATGAAACATTTGTTTTTTGGAGAAAAACAGCCCATTTCAAGAATTGCATCTAGTTTACAAGATGGGAATAGTCAGTCAAATTTTGATCCAAACACCTTTGAAAATGTACTCTTTAATACAGGGAGAAATTATGTAAGTTATAAATGGGAAAGTTTTTCAATTGTTTCTCATCAAAAAATTAGACACAATAATCTTGTGCTGAACCTGAAGTGAAGTCAGTCTGTTAACAGCTCTTCATCTGTGACCTTGCTTGATTGCGCTCCAGACCAAGCAAAGAAAATCAGATTTTTGTTTTACATAGCACCTTTCAGATTCAAGGGACCGCAAAGCACTTTACAAATAACACCTACAAGTAGTGATTGGTATAACAATATCCTCAGGGAATAAGGCAGAAATGCAGTTGTTGGCAGAATAAATAAAAACCCTGAACACCAGCTATAAAATACTTGTTTTATCCTTTTAGTTAGAGAATGAGGTCTTTCAAATATATTTATTCTAAGGTTTCTAAATTATTTTCTTCTTTTCCTATATCCACTGATCATCTAATTAACCATTCATGGCCTATGTAGCGGCATTCTGTAACAACCAATGCAATGAATCTAGGGGGTTTCTATAGCATGCTCCATGCTAGCATAGAAGTATCTTCATAATGTCCAGTTATATTGTTAGATATGCACTTTGAGCACTATTTTAATTCTGCAACTAAAAGGTTAAACATGGGTTAAATAGAACCCCTAGTGACTCCTGTTTTGTGGCTGGGATCAAACCATGGTGTCTGTTGTTACAACTGGTGCTACAGTTTGTACCTGTAAGAATAAGAGCACAAGCTGAGTCGAGGAGATAGCTGACAGAGAGGCCAAGGTCCTTCTGAAGTTGGACAGACTTTTGGTCTGTCATCCTTTGGAAACACTCCTTTTTTAAATAGGAGTTGGGCATTTTGTAAAGACATTCAAGTGCCTGCGTTGTGAACCTGCACTACTCAACCATCAACCTAAATAAAGGGCATCAGTTTCAAGTACAGTCCAGGTTTAGCCAGCATAATAGGACATACGTATGTATTGACTGGAAATATTGACTGAGTAACAGAAAAGGTTACGTCAATGTTTGTTCAGTGCTTCAATCCTAAGGTCAATTTAGTATAGCAAATTCTGAAATTCCTGTGTATGAAGTAAACAAAAAAGGTCAAAGTAATTAACAGATAAGAAAGAAGTGCTCAATGCATCCTCAAGCAGGCTCAGAGAGTGCAGTTGTTCCAGTGTGGGTGACTGCATGAACCCACCAGCTTCCTCTTGTTTCCCTGGGCATTGCAAGCCAGAATCTTTTAAGGTCACCTCCGCATTTTAGGGCAAAATTCCGCCCTCAGAATCAGGCATTCAACAGCCTCTAAAATCTGCAAGAACTGAGCACCTGAACAGGAGGGCAGAAATAGACCCTTCCCATGCATTTACTGTGTTTAGTAAAGTAAGGAGCTGATCCTTATCCCATTCACATCAATGAACATATCAACTTCTCTAGGCATCGGACCGGCATGTAAGTGAAATATCAATCTTGTCACAGAGGAGTACTGACCAATTGAATCTATATAAACAAACTAAAAACACTATATTTTATTATAAATGTTCAGTCTGTCTAATCTGTGTATTTTTCATTGGCAGTGTCAATGAGTCACTGGAATATGTTCTTCACTGTGAATTGACCTAGGGCCCTGGATTCTTTGCTGTGGAGTGTGGATAAGGGGCAAACAGTACAGTTTAGGAGAACAGGCACATTCATCTCTTTGAGTCTTCCCAATCCTGGGGTGAGCAAGTTCCACAGCCAAATATTGAACAGACTAAAGACCACTACAAGTTATACCATCTGCCAACACCCATAGCAACTGATAGAGCAACTAGTATCTGCAAGGGCCTAGGGAAGTTCTGATCATGCTCCCTGCAAAAGGAACAGAATAGTGGTGGTGGTATAGAGGCATTATGCCAGATTTATATCAGCAGAGAATCCCCCTACACTAGAATGATCTCCCATAACTTTAAGGGCAGTATTCATTAGCAATTTGATGAAAGGCAGCCATGCTGTACCTCAGGAACTGAGCTGGTATATAATAAAATCACAGATAATTTGCTTTGGAATGGTGCAAGAGAGCACGCTAGGACCTTGTATAGAATCAGAACCCTACCCGCCCTGTGAAACTTGTGTCTGGGTTCCATGACTTTTAGGGTATGCTTACTCTTGAAAAGTTAAGTCAACTTAACAAGGTCCACTTAAAGTCGACCTAACTTAACTTTTCAAGTATAGACACAGCAGAGAGCCACGGTTCCCTTCTTGCCAGGGCCCGTGGCTTCCCAGCAGGGTCCCCAGCTGCCAGGGAGCCAGAAGGGAGCTGGGGCTCCCTTGTCCCTGGGGAGGAGCTGCAGCTCCCTTCTGCCAGTGAGCCGCGGCTCCCTTGTCTCCAGTCCTAGGTCGATTTTTGTAATTAAGTCGACTGAGGGCGGTCACACCAGCTTTAGGTCTACTTAACAAATTGACTTAGGCATTAAGTCGACCTAAAGAATGGTAGTTATTAAGTCGACTTAAGGAAGCCCTTAAGTCGACCTAAATTGCTAGTGTAGACATACCCTTAGGTACTTATATCTGGTGTTCCACAGCACACTGGGGGCAGCTACTCCATCTGCTAGGAAGCATTATCTGGCATTCTGGGCAGAAGTGAAGCACTTAATCCTCATTTCCTATAGCTCTGAGATCTAGAGGCAAGGAATCCAATATAGAAACACAAACCAAACTAAGAATCTCAGGCATCAGGAGAAAACACCCTCTTAAACTCAGAAAGTGAAGCAATACACTTATTTCCTACAAAATGTTAAAGTCTAGAGGTGAACCAGTCAGACCTTAAACTTCCATAGAGTTAATTTATTTTGTTCACTCCAAGAGATATTCTCTCTGTGTGTGCCCTTCTGGAATTATGTAACCCAAGTCTCTGCCAGTTTTCTGCTAATTTGTGAAAAGTGTAAGAGGGCATATCCTCTGCATTATTAGTATTCAGAATCCTGACTGATCACTAGAAATGTTCTGTCATGCTTTTCTATGAGTGGAATCCAAATTGGCTTCAGGAGGTGTTTAATTGCAAGAACTCTTTATTTCATTTCATAGTTCAGTAAAGGGTAAGGAACACAGCAGACCAAATTCTCAGCAGAATTTTTTAATTGCTCTAGCAAATGATGTAAGTACATCAGTTGGTGTGGGGGGAAGGGGAAATACAAAAGGATCTGAACCATAATTTCAGATTCAAGATTCCAAAACTCTGGATAACCTTGTATTCGCACTTTGCATTTCAGGTCTATTTTCAGTTAAAAAACTATATTTACCACCTGATTTGCATCCACAAATGGGTATTTCTGAACTACTGTTTCACTGATATAAATTAATACATGTAACATGTGTATTAAAGATGCAGTTTGAGTAACAAAAAGTTCAAGGATATGTGTGCAACGGCATAGCAACCTGTCATACAAAGAACATTTATTCTAACACTGTAAACATAAAAACTCTCATGTAATATAGTTGTAGTGTTGCTAATACCCCATACCCAACAGGAATTTTAAAAAGATTTCATTTCCATCCTGTCTCCTTAAGGAGTAAGAAAAATTCTATGCTCCTGGAAACCTGCTATGGATTGTGTGCTGTGGGATAATTCCAAGGTTAATTCATTCATTCTGGAATCCATCATCTTTTAAGTTCTTCCAGGCAGAAAGCTCAGAAATGCTCTTCTGAGCTCAGATGGAGTTGATGTAATTTTTCTTTCTTGCTTGTTTTAGTTCCCCATGAACAGGATGCCCAAAACATTAATTTTCAGAATCGGAACAATGTTTGGAAAATCTTTATCAGGGTTGTTTTCTGTGCTGCAGAAAATGACAATCTCAGGGAGCAAACTTTGTAAATTATAAACTTACAACCAGAAGCTTCAAGGGATGCAGAGAGGATGTATAAAGAGGACGTAAAGAGGATGTAAAGCCTTGCAATATGGAACCATATTTGAGGACAACCACCAGCAACTATTCTTGGCTATGTCTACATTTGCAAGTTAGGTCGACTTAAGGAGGCTTAAGTCAACCTAACTTAGTCCCTGTCCACACTAGGCTTTCATTAAGTCAAGAAATTCCTTAACTTGACTTAATGAAAGCTTAGGTCAACCTAATAAGAACCGCCAGTTAGGTTGACCTAACCCTTAGGTCGACTCCTTAGGTCAACCTAAGCACAGTGTGGATGCTTAAGTCCACTTTATTAGTTGACCTAAGGGCAATTAGGTCGACTTACTCAGTCCCCATTCGAGGAAACCACTTTGTTAAGTCAACCTAGTAAGGTCGACTTTAGGTCGACTTCACAAAGTTGACCTAACTTTTTGTAGTCTAGACATAACCTTTGTGTGTGATATTTCAGAAGCTTGGGTAAGTCCTTGGAACTAAATTTGCTTCTGCACAGTGGAGTAATGTACAATTAATATACAGAGTTGTATTGTTTTTCCCTTACATCGGATGCAGTAGAGATTTTGATATTAGCTTGTATTACCTCATTCATCATTCTCTGGTCCCGTGTTGTGGTCCTGCGTTACTCTAACCTTTGTTATAAATAAATATTTGTTTAATTTAATAATTTGCATATGGCAGATAGACTGTAAAGAGCACATAGGGTGTTCAGGACCGAGACACACAAAGTATCACATACGTTATAATTTAAAGTGTCTCAGATGAAGGTAGACCGAAGTATTTGATCTGGACAGGTGGTTTTGTTTTGATTTAGTTCTGTAAAAAGAGTTCACACCTACTGAACCAAGTATATCAGACAGTCATTTAATAGCCCACTGTGACCTGAATATTGAATTCCCCCACACTGGTTATCAAGAAGCTAAGACAAGATATACTCAGCCCCCTTTACTGCATTTCAGTCTCTGTCCCCTAATTAAATGCTGGGTCTAGTAAAGAAGTAAGTTACTTAAAACTCCATGCTCTTTATCAAAAGGGTTTTCCTGACCCCAAAGAATCAGCCACATTACCAGATCAATACAAGTTTGGATTTTACTCAAAATACCATACTGCCAGACTGTCCTTTAGTAACTAAATCTAAAGGTTTATTATAAAAAAGAAAAACAAATTATAAGAGAACTGTTAAAAGATTAAAGCAATCATATATATACAGAATACTTGAAAATCCATATAGATCAGGGTTTCAGTAGAATTTGGAGTTTGCAGGCTTGTATAGACCTCTGGTGCACATCCGGTACCTGGATGGATCTCAGTCCTTTGTTTCACAGCTTCAGTTGCTAGAAATCCAGTTTAAAGGAATGAAGACTAAATAGTCCATGTACAGAGTCTGTTCTAATTCTCCCATGAAAATTAGCAGGGTGATTTTAGGCTGGTGTTGGGATCTCAGTCTTGTGATCCAAACTTTCCCTGAGAACTTTGGACGGATGTGAGATAAAAAGGTTTACACTCCAAACTTCCTATATAGTTGTACCAAGGTGGGCACTTGAATGTAATTTCCTCATGAGGGCTTTGATGAAAGTGATGCTTGACCTTTACTCAATGGGTTCTTCTTCAGATAATAACCATTCAAGCTCCCATGACAATTCACAGATACTTCCTTGAATGGAGAATAGTAGTGTATATTGTCCTTTGAAGTAAAACATCCCTTCCTAGGCACCATAGGTAATTAGCTATATTAGCACAGTTAACAGATAGTTTACACTGTTATATCAAAGGTCCATCTGGATGTTAATATTACCTTTTGACATCTTAATCAAATAGAACAACAGTATTAAATAGGAAAACAATTTATCTACCTTGCTAACGTCTAACAAGGTGGATGTAAATATCAACAAACTACCAATCATACACTTGCATATCAAAGCTC
Source organism: Pelusios castaneus (assembly GCA_007922175.1). Lineage (NCBI taxonomy): Eukaryota > Metazoa > Chordata > Testudines > Pelomedusidae > Pelusios > Pelusios castaneus. The sequence goes on from ML685780.1 coordinate 26,435,489, forward strand.
TAGTCTACTTGTAAGGAAACACCTTCACTACCACTGTATTTTCCTATAACATGTCTTGAAAGGTCAGATTTGGACCATGTACTTGCTAAGTTGCTCGGTCTTTTTGGGCCTAGCATGACAAATGTCAAAGCCCCTCAGAAGAATTTGTGTCAGTATCCCCATTTTATAGATGGGGAAATGGAGGAACATAGTGGTGAAGGCCCAGATACAAAAAGGGTCCTAGGCATAGAAACATCTAGCTTTTAGATGTTCCAAAAGTCACCAAAGCATCTCTACATCCCGAGTTAGGCCCCTAGACTGCCTATACTATGAATGTGGAAAGAGAGACAACTTAGAACATGATCCCCAAAAGTATACATGCTAGGCAAGTAAGCTGCCTACATTAGCAAATGAGAGATGCCAGCCAGAGACTATCCTAAGTCCCAACCCTCTCAGATAGTTAGGCACTTAAGTACAGGCTACTGGGAGGCACCTATCTCTGCTTAGTGATCCACACCTGGGAAACCCTCTGCTGGAGTCACACCATTTAGGTATCTGAGTAATTTCTTGTGAGAAGGAACTAGGCACCTACTGCACACCATGCAATACAGCTGGAGAAGGAGGAAGTGGTACTACAAACCACCTCCATTATAAGTGTTAGCCCAGTGGTTACACTTCTCACTTAGAATGTGAATGCTCCAAGTTCAATTCCCTCCCCTGCCTTAGGGGGCATTTGAAATTATTTGAATGGGGAGGGGGCTCTCAGAGCAGTGATTATATCCACTGGACTATGGGATAGTCTGAGGTGGGACAGTCTTTCCTGTTGAAGTTATTCTGCTGCATATAAACAATTAAGAAGAGATCCACCTTTCCAGGCAGGTCCCTAATCAGCAGGCTACAAGCTCATTCTCTCTCCAGCCCAACAACTCAGGAGATCAAAGAGCTATCTTCCCCTAATTTATGAATCACTGGAGCTTGGGTGGGAGACAGATGGCCAGACATGGAACAGAGGTCAGCAGTGTGCATGCTCAGAGGCAGAAATGTAAGCAACTAGAGAACTTTTACCCTGAAAATTTAGGTGCTGAGTGAGTTTGGGTTACAGGGTTAGGCAGCAGCCAAGAGGAGCTGGGGAAGGATTGTGGATCACAGTTTAGCCTAAAACTGGGACATAAATGCTTAAATCTGAGGTTATGTCTACACTACCACTTAGGTCAGTGTGAACAGTGCTGTGGTGGCAGGAGAGTTTCTCCCACTGACATAGCTACCACCACTAACAGAGGCTGGAATAGTTAAGCTGACTGAAGAGCTTCTCCTATAGAGTTAGAGCAGCTACCTTAGAAGGCTTACAATAAACTCTAGTGAAGCCCTAGTCTTAGATTTAGGTGCCTAAGTACCTTAGTGGATCTGGGGCAAAGTCATTTATCCAAGATCACAAAGTATGTCAGGGACAAAACAAGGAAAAGCATCCAGCTTCTCTTAATGTCCTACCCACTGAACTATGCTGTCTTCCTTATTCCCACTGGGTGAATTTAAACAGTCGAAGAGGAAGAGCTTCTCAAAATTAATCTTGAGTCAAGAGAAAGAACCAAAACATTTAGTAAGAAATCAGACAAGGCTCAGTAGTCTCTTTTTGGGTTTAACAAAACTAAACTAACTTATCATCCACCCACCACTTCAGAGCCAAAGATAGAATTCAACCATTTTATGACTTCTACAAAGGAATTTACAACCGAGGCCAATAGGACAAAGGAAAAAGAGTATCACCACCTTAGTCCTCTTCCCAGTGTAAAATTCAATACGCAACATTAGTCTATGCTGCAATTTTGGGGATACATACAAGATGTAGAATCATTTAACCATTTGTTCCTGAAGGCGACAGACTAGTTTAAAAAAAGGACAGCCTCACTCCACGTGACGAAAGACATTCTCTGTGTCCAAAACTACCCAAGACAAATCCAATTTATCAGTTTTTCTCTGAGTGGGCAAAGAATTCCATTGTGTAGATAGAACCATGATTAAGGACAGAAATGGATTAATAGATCCCCAAATGATATGAGCTGATAGCACATATTCTTCTAATGATGTAGATAAGAGGGAAAAAAGCTACTGTGGAATGTGAATTATTTGTTGTAGAAAAGTAAGTGAAGTTTGGTTCCTTAGGTTCTAATGATGTCACTGCCATCAAACAGAGAAAGGGCTATTACCAAACTTCTCAGATATCCTTCAATGGTGAGAAGACAGGCAAGTTGATCCAAATAAGCATCTAAGACAATTAAAATGCTCACTTTAAAAGGCGTTTTCCAATGTGAGGGCTTAGAAGGGAAAGTATTCTGGTTAAAAAGAATTACCAAAAAAACCAGAATAATTTAAAATCAGGATTGTTAGGTGCATATTATACCAGATTAATTATTCCCCATATAATATTCTCCCTGTTAATATTATTCTGACCTCACCATCATTAAAAACCTACCATTACAGATTAAATCATTTTTATGCAGCAAGACATATACTTGTTTCAAAGAACTGAGCTGTGAAAGGCTACATGCACGATATGCATCTTAATGTCAAAAATTTATGTCACCACATGTGTGCAGAGAACATCAGTTTCAGAAACATAATGGAGGATTTTCAGAGATAATAAACTGGGAAGTAACCCAATAGTTCTTACTCCTGGGTAAGTCAGGATTACCCCGGAGAACACCTTTAGCATCTATAGGAACAATGTAACAAAACTGTGAAAAAATGATAGAGCCAAAGGAAAATGTAATTGCTTACCATTTTGAAGACAATACAATTGCTCCTTCAGCAATAGTTGTGCTAGGAGAAGGAGAAAGACAAACAGGGGTGCCACTATTCAGTTAAAGTGAGCCCAGGTGTCTGTCTGAGATACTCCATCATATTGTAATGAGCTACCCCTTTTCCCATTAGCTGGTTTACTAGTAGCTATAAATTGAGATTGAGGCGGGGGGAATTGAATTAAAATAAATTGATGGGTGCTGCTACCTGTTGTCAGTTCTGGGAGGCAGGCATGCTGCTAGTAAGGCCCTGGACACATTAAAATGTTTGTTAGATTTTTAAACAATCTGATCTAGTAGCATGCCTTTGGATACCCCAGATAATGCAATATTTTATTCTTACACACTGATTCTTGCACTAGATTGAACTATCCAAAGCTACAGCCATAAAATCTTCTTTCCATCTGTAGGTCTATGAGTTCTGGGTGAAAGCTGTTCAGAAGACAGATGCTAGTAACCAAAACACACATCAATCTTCCTTTTCCCTATCCCAAATCTAGCTCATTCACACCACAACTCCAAAGGATGAAGGCGAGATAGTACAATGAGGGGAGACCAACCACACCTCAGATGAAGTTCCAAAGGGGTAGCCGTGTTAGTCTATTGTAGAAAAACAACAAAGTCCTGTGGCACTTTTAAAGACTAACAGATTTATTTATCACAAGAGCTTTTGTGGGAGAAAATCCCACTTTCCACTTTGTCAGACGCTTTGAAGCGTCTTCAAAGCGTCTGACGAAGTGGGATTTTCTCCCACAAAACCTCAGATGAAGTAACTAACATTTTACAAGTGCAGCTGGAAATGGAAAGGGAAGTAATAGAAATGTTGACTCACACTAGATTTTGCAAGTTGGCACAGATATAATGTACTGCTGCCATTAAACACAGAAACGATGGCTTTTTATACGGTATTCCCTCAGCTGTAGCAATGTGAATTAAAAGGCCGACTAAGAGGTGCATGCAGTGCATTATAAGCTTTTAAATATACTTGGTTTTTCTTCTTTGGTTTTTAACTAAAGTGAAACTCGGAAGATTAACAGCTCTTAAGGAAGACAGCCATAACAAAGCTGAATTTTACTTGAAAGTCTGAAGGATCTTCCACAAAAGATTGAATTGTACTTATGTGATAACAGAATTAATTCTGTGGTTTTAAACACATTTTAAAAATAGATTGGAAGCTCTTTGGGTGCAAGAATTGTGTTTTCCTCTGTGTTTGTACAATGCCGAAAAAAAGGAGGCCTCTCAGCAATACAAATGATAAATAACACCAGTGGTAATATCAGAAATGCTTTTAATTTTACAGAATGTTTGAAATACACATGCTTACTTTTTTCTAAATAAATAAAAGGTCAATGGTGCTGGAAAGAATTGTTGTCCTCACCAGTTACCCTGGAGGGAGATGAAACAAATATAGAAAGTGTATTCTATTTAACTGCTATCTGGTGTTTTACTGTACAACCTGAAAATAAATTCCCAGTTAGAGGCAGAGCACAAAGGCTATGTCTACACTTGTGAGTTTAAATCGACTTTAGCTAATTCGACTTAACATGTCCACACTTAAATTTTAAGTTGACTTAGGGGGGACCCTACAAAGTCGACCTAGAGCGTCCACACTGGACGCCTAGGTCAACTTGTAGGGGCTAGAGGGACCTTGGACAGGTCCACGGTGGTGGGGGGGGGCACCTCTTGCCAAGTGCCAGGGGGCTCAGCCTTTGACCCATTATACCTGGGTACAATGGGGCAAAGGGGGACAGGGACCCTGGCAGGGCATAGGAGCAGGGTGGGCAGGGCTCTGCCCTGTCCTCTGAGGGGGCATGCCAGGCTCTCCCTGTGCCACCCCCCCGGCAGGGAGGGCAGTAGAGGAGTCCTGGAGAGCCCTAAGTCAAGTTAGAGTCCACTTAGGGCTAGTCCACGTCTACACTGGCTTAAGTCGTCTATAGAATGTCGATTTAAGCCTAAAGTCGACTTTAAACGAGATTTAACAAAGTTGACTTAATTTTCCTTAAGTTGACTTAAGCAGCTTGCTTAAGTTGACTTAAGGAAAGTGAAGTGTAGATGCAGAGTAAATTAAGTCGACTTAATTTACAAGTGTTGATGCACCCAAAGTTTCCTGTGCACCAGTTGTGTCTATCTAATGTGTGTGCTTTAGAGGCACTGAAATCCAAATTGGTTTCCTGGGGTAGAGTAATATTGTACCTGGTCAATTATCAGTGGTCTCTTATTATGGTGGAGAGATGGCCTGATCCGATGCCCACTGAAATCAATGTGCCATTTCATTGACTTCAGGGAGCTTTGAATCAGATCTTTAATACAGGAAATTTGATACTACTTGTAAATTCTATAGGGTGATCATTTAGGATAGCGAGTACTTTTTAAAAATGGTCTGAAATGTAGGTTATACACTATACAGTAATAACAGGCTGAATGCCTTTCATCTTTTGGCAGGGTGGGGGTATCAAATGTATTTCTGAAGTGTAGGCTATTGACTGAATTTAAAAAAATAAATTGCAGATCCCCTTTAAATGATCAAGCTAAATCATACATGATGTAGTGGATAATATGGCCTTTGTTGCTAAGTGGTTAAGCACAATAATTGAAACTATTTAGCAGATAATTGGAGTGCTCTGTTTTACAAGGCAATAATCTGGTTTCCAAGGGGACTGACTAACTATGAGGCCCAAAGCCTGTAGTTTATCTCAGTGCAGGGACTGGATCATTACTGAGAAAAATAGAGCAGCGATCCAGTTACCATCATTGTATTACAAATGTAAATGCATGAATTGTATTCAACAAAAAAGCCCCTCTCTCTTCCACTTCTTCCCCACTTGTCACTCTGTAATTTGTGATCGGGGACTGAGCAAGGTCACCTGCTGCCACGTGGTGTTCCATAGCTGGATGAATGTATCCAGAATACTGGAAGAGTGTGTGATTTGTTCCACTATACACATACAAATAATGATAATTAAATGACGATTATGTCACAGAGGGTGAACTGCAGTTATGTTTTGGTGGGACTGGGGCTGGACTGGGATACATTGGCTGTTTGACTATCTACTTCTGGGATTTCCTATAGGACTGCTGAGCCACCTCCCTTCCACTTCATTTTTTGGTGAGAGGGAACAGATATGGGGCTCCTGTTTGTCTCATTGACTGACTATTGCAATTTGCAGCACCTTGGCTGGGCTTCTTGTTACCTGTGGTCCTGGACAGGTTTTAAATGTTAGATATCTGAAAGTAGGGCTCATTGTAAGGTTATCAAGCTGTATGCTCATCCTTGCTCTCCTCCTGATTTGGGCTTTCTTCATCAGACCACAGTGACAGTCTCCAGTGATGTACTGTGATCTCACCTCTGACCAAGTTGCATGGTACATCAGGGGGGGGTGTCACATGACAGAGGCTGCATCATGGGAGATGTAGTTCAGCCAAGGAGCTTGGTTTATAGGGGAGAGGAGGAGCATGAAGCACCCAAACTACAAGTCCCATGAAGCACCAAAGGCAGATAGCATTTAATATCAGACTAACTCAAAACTAAAAGTTTCCACTCATCTCAACAAAGCAGAATGAAATATTTTACTTCAATGTTTCCAAATCAAAATTTAGTTTGCTAAAAAAAATTATATTTTGACTTTGTCCCAATTTGGGATGAAACCAAATGTTGAAAACAAATCAGAATTTCCTTTTGGGATGGAGATTCCAATTTTCACCTAGCTCTATTATTATTATTATTATTACCGTACTACTGTTATTTCATTCTTCCTATTCATATCTTCTACATAAATATCTGAAAATGTCCATTACAATAAAAAAGAATATTTCAAAAAATTTGCCAGGTTTGGATCCTGCAGTCTTTAATCAAACTACATGCTCATTGATTAAGGCCTCAGCAACAACATGGGTCTAATTCTCCACTCACTTAAAGCTGGTCTACGCTTGGGAATTGCACCATTTTAACAAAATCATTTTCTAAATTGATTTTCTTAAATTGATGCTACTCCTTTACTGTGGACACAGTCAAATTGTTTTACTGAATCAAGCTACATCAATATAGGACCCTCTTAAACCAATTTAACACAAGGGAGAAGTTGCACTAATTTAAATAAATTGATTTAGAAAATTATTTAGTTAAACTTGTGCAATTTTTGTGGCTGTATGCTGATTTAATTCAGAAGTAACTCTGTTGAAGTCAGTATGGATTGGTGTGTGAGCTGAATCAGAACTATAAGTGCAGCTGTAGTTTTGCACCCAAATTGCAACTGTATTAATAAACAGATCATGGCATTATCTGATTGAATTAAAGCAAATGTGTCGGGCTTATTTCACAGTACAACCATTTGCCAAACACAGAGGTGCATCCACACCTGTCACACTAACCATGTTTTTCAAAAGTGAATTCTGGGGAAATCTTGGTAGCCACTGCCTAACCATAGAATAGAGTATCTGGTGGACATGCACCCACAGCAGCACCAATAAGACATGTGCCAGCATGCTTTGGGATGTCCTACCAGACACAGAACAAAGAGAAAGGAAAACCAGCCACCTCAGTTACATAGATCTTGCTAAGGAGGCAAAACAGGTGTTGCAGCTTTCTTAATAGAATGAAAACATGTCAGCCTACTTAATGAGTTAGAATCATAGAATCATAGAATCATAGGGTTGGAAGGGACCTCACGAGGTCATCTAGTCCAACCCCCTGCTAAAAAGCAGGACCACTCCCCCTAAATTATCCCAGCCAGAGTTTTGTCTAACCGAGCCTTAAAAATCTCCAAAGATGAAGATTCTACCACCTCCCTAGGTAACCCATTCCAATGCTTCACCACCCTCCTAGTGAGAAAGTTTTTCCTAATATCCAACCTTGACCTCCCCAGCTGTAATTTGAAACCATTGCTCCTTGTTCTGCCCTCTGTTACCCTCGAGAACAGCCTAGCTCCCTCCTCTTTGGAGCAACCCTTCAAGTAGTTGAAGGTTGCTATCAAATCTCCCCTCAGTCTTCTCTTCTGTAGACTAAATAAGCCTAGTTCCTTCAGTCTCTCCTCATACGTCATGTGCCCCAGCCCCCTAATCATTTTTGTTGCCCTCCGCTGGACTCTTTCTAATTTGTCGACATCCTTTCTGTAGTGGGGAGCCCAAAACTGGACACAGTACTCCAGATGCGGCCTGACCAGTGTCGAATAGAGGGGAATTATCACATCCCTTGATCTGCTGGCAATACTCCTACTGATGCAGCCTAATATGCCATTGGCCTTTTTGGCAACAAGGGCACACTGTTGGCTCATATTCATTAATTATAGTTAATAATTAAATAATTAGTTAATTGTAGACTCCCAGTAATTTGTAACTGAGCAGTGGCCAGGTGGCATGTGTTTATTGTTCTAGCCTTTTTCTTTTGAAAGCTTGGTGCCGGTACTACCTATGGTCAAATATAATAAATTGCACTTGCTAACTTATGGACAGACAGTAGCCCAAATCTACCTATTCAGCAGACTCATTCCAATCTGGTAACTGGACACTCTATATGTGAGTCCTACATGTTATCACAAATAAGAATTGAACTGGGTGGAACCCTTATTATCTATAGTCAGCTCTGTTTGTTGAGCAAAAAAGAAATCTTCCTTCTGACTATTCAACAGGGACTGAGCTCAGGTTCTCTCAATTCTTTGCTTAGCTTTCAAAAGTGATTCTCAACTCGATTTGGTCTGCAACTCATGGAATGGCTGAAAAGCTATCCCATGGCTCTCACATCCCACATTCCTTTGCAGGTGTAGCATATTGCAAAATATGGATTACAGGATAGGTTTCAGGCCATTTGACAGGTTTCAGATAAAAAAGAGCGGGACTTGGGAGCAGCTAGGCTGAGGGGGTTTGGGCTCTTTGACTACGTCTACACTTGTAAAATTAAGTCAACTTAATGGAGTGGCTACACTTTAAGACAACTTAAGTCAACCTTGTTAAGTCAACTTAACAGTAGACATAGTCATCCGCACTGGCTTTAAGTCGACTTAAGGAGTTGATTTAAGGCTTAAGTCGACCTTCAGAGATGGTGTTATTAAGTCGATTTAAGAAAGAGCTTAAGTCGACTTAATAAAAGCCCAGTATGGATGCAGCTTTGTGTAGGTCAACTTAACTTTACAAGTGGAGAGACATAGCCCTTGAGAGGTGGGTACCAGTGTTGTTGGGATGTGCCCCCTTACAATCCACTTCCAAGTCATGCTCCACCAGCTGAGCAATACTGACTTACAATTTATCTATTTCCAATTTGGTTCTCCATCTTCAAGCATCTGACGAAGTGGAATTTTCTCCCACAAAAGCTCATGCAATAAATAAATTTGTTAGTCTTTAAAAATGCCACTAGACTCCTAGCTTGTCTATTGTATAGGTCTTGTCTACCATGTGATTTGTCACCACCAGAACGGCTGCCTGTCTTATGCTTGACTTTGATCAGCACCATCAATATTTCACTTTCATGGGAACCAGACTCAAACAATGCTTAATAGAAGATGGGGGGAGGGAGGAATCAAAATGTTTGCTCCTAAAATAGACAACACCCCCACAAAAATCAGAGGAGTTGTTTGCTGTCAGAAACTTTGCCATCACAAATTTTGCCAATGCAATCATAGGAGATACAAATGGATGGCAAAATTGTGTCACTGTATATAGTGATCATTAAAAATGTTCCTACCACCACGCAGAATTTGACAACTCCACTTAGAAAAGATAATACCACAATACACTCAAACAATGCAAATCAGTAAAAGCTGCTTTCTAAGGCTATGTCTACACTTGGCCAAATAAGTCGACTTTGTTAAGTCGACTTTAAGTCGACTTTGTTAAGTTGACTTAGCATGTCTACACTATAAAATTAAGTCAACTTAAAGTGGACCTTGCCAAATCGACTTAGAACGTCCACACTGGACGCCTAAGTCAACTTCTAGGGGCTAGGTGGACCTGGGACTGGTCCATGGTGACGGGGGGGCACCCCTTCCAAAGTACTAGGGGGCTCAGCATTTGCCTGGTACAATAGGGGCTGAGCAGGAAAGGGATAGGGGCAGGGTATAGGAGTGGGGTGGGCAAGGCTGTGTCCTGCCCTGTGGGTGGGTACGCCAGGCTCTGGCTATGCCAGCCACCTTGGCAGGGAGGGCAGTGGGGGAGCCCTGGGGCCCTTTAAGTCGACTTAAAGTTGATTTAGTGCTAATCTGCATCTACACTGGCTAAGTCAAGTCGACTTAGCCAGAAAAGTCGACTTTAAAGTAGGTTTAATAAAGTCGACTTAAAATTTCCTTAAATTGACTTAAGCAGCAGCTTAAACTGTAGTGTAGACGCAGAGTAAATTAAGTCGATTTAAGAAGGCTTAAGTCGACTTAATTCACAAGTGTGGACGCACCCTAAATGCTGGGGGAAGGTTACAAAGCAGCTCGCTAGCATCTGAAACTGTACTCCAGCCAGCACTTTCTTTGCATCTCTCAACAAAGGGTGACATTAAACTTCAGAGCACAGCTGTGTATGGCCGATATATAATTCTTTGCCTATCTTAAACAAGTGTCTCAGAGATGCTAAACCATTAATCTCATCAACAGGAGGTACTTAAATGGGATTAAAAAGGAACGCATCAGTAATCAAATAGCAACAACCAAGAATTCTTAGCAGCAATGTTAGTAAAATGGACCCCTCTTGCAGTGAAAGAAGATTGTACTATTGCTATTATGCATCTAAGCTCCCGGAAAAAAAATACAAAAGGTGCCGGTTTATCAACATATTCCTAATATACCCACCACTGTAGTATGCCAGGTCCAATATCAGGTAAATTCAATTAGAAGTATTTCTTTACAATACCAGCAGTAAGTGCAGTTATGATCAGAGAACTAAATTTTAATGATGATGAAAGGTGCAATACATTTGTACTTTTCAGGTTTATTCTAAATCGTAGATGTTTAACCCACCTTCACCCCCCCCCCCCACTCCTGTCAGAAGACATTATCCCTACTCTCAGATCCTTCCTGTCTGTCAAGGCCAGATCAGAGTGCATTTGCTGGTTGCCTTCTATGGCCATGTACACACTACAGACTTGTCCCACAATAAAAGTTATTACAGGACAAACAAGCGTTATATTTATGATGCTTTACTGCATCCACACAGAACACCTTCTAGCGAAAGGAGTGTTCACACACTGCTTTGAATTTTCGCTAGAAGGAGCAGTGCATGGTGGGTACCTATCCCACCATGCACTGCCTTGCCAGCCGAAAGGCTGGCAGTGGTGCTGGCTTGAGCCCCAGTCCTGCCCGTGGGGCTCATATGGACTGGGGATCCCTTGCCACAGGCGGGGCTCAGCTGCTGCTGGCCAGCTGAGCCCCACTGAGCCCGGGTTCAGCCAAGCCTGGGTGCAGCAGCTGAGCCCAGGATGCAGGAGCTCCAGCTCCGCTGGTGGGGATCCAGCCCTTGGGCAGCCGAGCCAGGCAGCTGAGCCCCGCTGGGGGCTTGAGACTCCTGCAGTGCTGCCGGGCAGCCGAGCCCCGCCACAGCCTTGGCTGCAATGGGGCTCCAGCCGCTGGGCAGCTGAGCTGCACGGTTGCCCAGTGACTGCAGCTCAGCCCTACAGCCGGGCTCCGCCGGGCGCTTGAGATCCCCACCGTGACCACGGCTGCAGCAGGGCTCCAGTCACTGGCCAGCTGAGCTCCGCTGGAGCCCAGTGGGTGGAGGTGCTCGACTGCCGGCTGCCAGCAGAGCCCCTCCATCCACCAAGCTCAGCTGGGCTCAGCTGGCCAGCAGCCGGAGCCCCGCTGCAGCCGTGGCCGTGGTGGGGCTCTCAAGCCTCCCAGCCAGGCCTGATCCGTGGCAGGGCTTGGCTGCTGCCAGCCAGCTGAGCCCTGCTGGAGCCCCCTGGTGGGTGGCCAGGGACGGGGCTCCGCTGGCCAGCAGTAGCTGAGCCCCGCCACCCACCGGGCTCAGTTGGGCTCAGCTGACCAGCTCCAGCTGCCCGCCAGCTCAGCCCTGAGCCCTTGCTGGGAGAGCTCAGATGATAGCTTGAGCCTATGGCTCAAGCTGCTATTTGTCAATTTCACTGCTCTGTTAGAGCAGTGAAATTGACAAATTTGACAGCTCCGGTGTCCCAGAGTGGCCTCGGTTGGCACTCTGGGACGTTTCTGGATGCTGTCAATAATGTAAGAAGCGTACACACAGGCTCTAGGGTAAGCCTTACTGCTCACTGGCACCTTGTTTAACGTCCACCCCCGGGGTGTTATTCATCAGGGGTTGTGAGCGGATGGTGGGTTCTTTGGCCGTCGGGATAATAGCCCGACTTTTATCCAGTCACTGAATGGAGGCCTTTGTAGTTAGATTAGTGGTCAGGGAAACTAAATGATAAAGGATTAAACCGATCCAGCCGGTTATCCAGGTGAATATTAAGGGGCCCGAATATTGCTCCCATAGGGGGAGTGAAAAAGGGAGGGAAAAGTGAAAGAGATTAACAAGGGAATAAGAATTAACAAAGAGACAAGGTGGATCATTAATAGGGAATATTTATTCACGGTTACACGTGTTTTTATTATTTTGCTCAAGCGCTTTTAATAGAAAATCTTGTGGTTACCTTTTTTGTCAGTTTCTTTGCCAATAACTATGTTGCAACAAGACTTAAAGAGAAATCAAAGAAAATGCGCAAAAGAGCTCTTAGTTCCACTAAAGCTTATCTAAAGATTATGTCTGTCTCCCCTGTACTCTCAGGTCGTGGGGTGCTAAACTACTTATGCCCTATCCTTATCCCTGTCTCCCCTGTACTCCCAGGTCGCGGGGTGCTAAACTACTTATGTCTTGTCCTCCCAGGACTCGGGGTGCTAAACTTCAATTATAGTTTCAGTTACAGTTACAGTAGCTACTTAAACCAGCCTTCACCGAGGTCTTAAGTTTCTGTTACTCACCGAACTTTCACCGGCGTGTCAGTTCCGTCACTGCCCGAGGGCCTGAAGTTCTGACTGGAGGCGGGGGACCAGAATACAAGAGTGTCCCTTGAACCGTGTTCTGGATCACTCAGGGAGGATGCGCGCCCTGTCTTGCAGCTCAAGGTGATGGCATTTATAGGTTCATACCCCTCTTGCTATTGCTGCAAGGCGCTTTAGCTCTTCACACCTTTAGGCATGAGGCATACTTAGATGCCAGACGCGTCTCATCGCCCTTTGCAACTTGAGCACTATTTCACATATTTATTTATAAATATGTGATTTACGGTTCTCGTGTGGGCAACTTAAGTGACGTCTGAGTTCTTGGTATTAAGTTTGAGTGAGCTGCTATATTGGACCTTTGAAGATTGGTTTAGGCTTGGGCCTACTCTTGCTATGTACTATTGCTATGCTATTGCTAATATATAAATTCCCATTATCTATCCCCATTTTCTACACTTACCACCCTCGTTTGGGTGGTTTACATGTTGCGCGGCAAGAGGGCTGTAGCAGCACTGTGGAAAAGGACCTGGTGGTTATGGTGGACAGGAAGCTGGATATGAGTCAAGAGTCAGGTTTCCTGGCTGGGGTAATTTAGTGGGAGTGGTCCTGCTTTTAGCAGGGGGTTGGACTAGATGACCTCATGAAGTCCCTTCCAACCCTATGATTCTATGATCCAGATTCCAAAGGCATGGGCTCTGTGAGCACTTTTTTCCATTCTCTCTGCCGCAACCCACTGACAACTGAGCACAGCATTAGCAATATTAAGATATCATGCTCTGTAGCAACTTCTAACTGAATATTCCAAAAGCACTTCATAAACATAATGAAGTAAACCTCATAATACCTGGTAGACAGTGAAGCATTACTAACCCACACTGGCATTTAGGGAAAGTGAGGTACAAAGAGGTTACAATGAATGGCTTTCCAAAGGTTACACAGGAAGTCTGAGGCATAACTAGGAACTGTAGGTTCATGTCCTGCCTCTTGTGCCTTAGGTTAACACTGTCCTTTGTCCGTTTGTTTTTATAATGTGGTCACCACTTTGTACATTTTTAAAAGAAACAAGCACACATGGTCTTCCCAAAAACTAGCTGTTGAAAAGAGGTGTCTGCTCTTTAACAGAATCAGCATGTAGTTTAGTGTTTATGGAAAGGGAGTAGAAGTTATGACTCATTGGTTCTATTTCTGAATGCTCTTGATTAAGTGACTTGTCAAAGGCCACCCAGCCAGTTGATCTGTGCCTCAGTCTCTCCATAAATAAAATGGGAAACTACCTCAGGCTTAGTTCATCTTTATATAGTGCTCTTATAGCCTTACATGAAAGACATTATACAAAATTAAAAATAATTATTAGAGCTGGTCAAAGAACTTCTAAGTGTTTGAACTTTAAAAGATTTTTCCCTCAAAGTTTGAAATAAAAATCCTTACAAACAGTTTTTGTTGATTTTTTTCACCAGCTTACAGAATGGCCAATTTTTTTAAAAAAAGGAATAAAATGATTAAAAATATTCACAATCAATTTTTTTCAACTCACTCTACAAATGACTGTTCTTGTTCTTGTTGGGACAAGAGACTCCCAGGGCAGCACACCAGCCCATATACAAATATCAGGAGCTGCTAGTTCAGTAGCTTTTCTCTATCCTGCCACCCTTTTCATCCTGAAATGAGGAGCACTTCTTTATGACACACTGAGCATTTGGGGCCTACAAAGCTGCCCTCAGGACTCCAACCTGGATCCACCATGTAGCAACATGTATCTACTATCACAATAAGGCCACAGAGGTCAGCTTTTCATGCAGCTACTTGATGCAATTCTGAATCACTGTTTACTGAAAATTTCCTCTTTCTTAAGGAAAAAAGTATGTGATTACATCAACTCACACTGGTCCCGTTCCTAACTCATCATCTTTCATCACTAGCTCTAGCCTTTTGAAATGCCAGATTTATGTTAGATCAAAGCTTATCTGGTATGAGTTGTACAGTATTTTACGTACCACCTCCGCTTTCAAGTATTTTCCAAGGCACTTTTTTTTTTTTAAACTAAACAAACCATTGCTTAATGCTGTAAGTATTCAGTGAACATCAATATTATGCCCGGCACACTGTGGCTCAGTGTACTCGTGCCAGGTGCTCCTTGATCATTTCTTGTATGTGTCAGTTTTAAGAAAGCCTTTTAATAAGCTCAGAACATGTTTCCGGAACTGGTCTCACAACAGCTCTAGTGGAATAATCAGGCTTGTATGAGGCTGCAGAGAGGAAAAATAAAAGATTATTCAAGGCATTCCAGCTCAGACATTGAATCAAAACAGTTCCTAACTTGGCCTCATTAAAGAAGACTCAGATGGAATGTCAAGAACACAAAACAGTACTCAGACCCTAACCCTAACCTCTTGGGCAGAAGGTGTCTTAGCCACTTCTGGAGACCAGAATGCCAAGTTTATTGGGACTTCTTGGTGTCCCAGACTTCATTTAAATAAAGAATTCTTCCCTCTTTGTTAGCTGACATCATTCATCTGGTTCCACCACAGGTGAAGTATATTTCATCCTGCTTGTACCTATCCTGAATCCCAGCTATAGTTGGCATTCTTGTCTTAGGTTTGGACTACCTTCCAGTCCAAAACCTGTCATAATTCCAGAACCTCTGGCCTCTAAACAATTGTTGACACAGTACTTCAAAAGCGTTATGGCAGCAATGGCTTTGGCACAAGGGAATTTGTGGAACATCACTCTTCAACCTGGAGGACAGAGATGATAGAGGTCCTCTGGGATGGGCAGATGAACAGGAACACAGGATACACAGAATCAGGTCAAAATAAAGGCCATAACAGGAGAAAGAAGAGAATTCTAACTGAATAGCAAAGATATCTGATATCTGAAGGTGCTTCAGTGAAGACAAGATTGCAAGAAGACTAGCAAGACCCATTAAACCCTGGCAATATAATGAAATAGCCAAAACACAAGACCTGGTAGCAATAGGGACTTAAATTACCAAGACATCTATTGGAAAAGTAATATGGCAAAACACAAAACATGCAATCAATTCTTAGAACACAATGAAACAACTTTTTGTATCAGCTGATTGAACGAGGTAACCAGAGGCACAAGCCATTTTAGACTTACTTCTGACTAACAGGGAGGGAATTGGTTGCAGATCTGAAAGTGGAATGCAATTTTGATGAAAGTGATCATGAAATGATGATTTTATGGTTCTAAAGAAAGGAAGAAGTGAGAACAGCAGAAAAAGGATAATGAGCTTCCAAACATGACATAAGCACAGAAAAATAATGCAGCATATAGCCCACCACCTGAACTTGGGCCGATGAACTTGCCGGCACTGCCCTCCAGCTGACAGGGAAACCCCAGGGTTTCCCTGTCAGAGGGACCGTGGGGCTCCCTTCTCCCTGGGGCCATTGTCTCCTGAGCGGTCCCAGGGAGAAGGGAGCTGGGACAGCTGCCCGCAGCTTTCTCCCAGGCTCTCCAGCCAGGGTTCCAGTGGGGGATTCCCTCTGGTCGGTGCCCTAGCTGGGGAGCAATTCTCTCCAGGACCGTGGCTCCTTTTGCAGGGAAGCCACAGGGCTGGGGAGAAGGGAGCAGGGGCTCCCCTGGGGATAAGGGAGCCATGCAGGGCTCGCTTGTCCCCTCCACCCTAGGTTGACCAAGTCAACTTAATCTACAACTACGCTGGCTAAGTCAACTTAATAAAGTCAACAAAACACTAGTTCGAATTATAATGAGGTGTTATTAATTTGAACTAGTTTTTCCTTAATTCAACTTAAGGAGCAGCTTAAGTCGAATTAAGGAAGGCCTAGTGTAGACGTGGAGTAAATTAAGGCTTAAGTCGACTTAATTTACAAGTGTAGATGCACCCTCAGAGCCCACCCCATCTAATGCCCCATCTCAAGCCATTGGTATATCTACCACCAGTAGTCAAAGATCAGTCAATTGCCAAACTAGGCTGTCCCATCTTAGAGTCCTCTCTATAAATTTATCAAGCTCAATTTGAAGACAGCTAGGTTTTTTGCTCCCATCACTCCCTTTGGAAGGCTATTCCAGAACTTCACTTCTCTAATGGTTAAAAACCTGTGTCTAATATGCTTTAAATTAATAACAAAAGGGAAGGAATACAAGCCAAAATAGGAAAAGAACAGGTTAAAGAATATTTTGATAAATTAGATATATTCAAGTTGGAAGAGCCTGATGAAATTTCCTAGGGTAATTAAGGAGCAAGCTGGCACAATGTTGGAACCATTAGCGATTATCTTTGCGAACTCATGGAGCATGGATTAGGTCTCACCAGACTGGAGAAAGGCAAACTTAGTGCTTATCTTTAAAAGGGGGAACAAGGCAACCTGGGGAATTATAGATTAGTCAGCCTAGCTTCGATACCTGAAAGGATACCGGAACAAATTATTAAACAACCAATTGCTAAGCACCTAGAGGATGATAGGGTATAAGGAATAGCAAATATGCATTTGTCAAGAATAAATCATGACAAACCAACCTGATTTCCTTCTTTTATAGGATTACGGGCCCTGTGGATAGGGGAGAAGTGATAGAAGTGATATATCTTGATTTTAGTAAGGCTTTTGATACAGTCTAATGTGATATTTTCATAAACAAACAAGGGAAACATGATCTAGATGAATTTACAATGAGGTATGTATGAAACTGGTTGAAAGAGTATACTCAAAGAATAGTTATCGACTGTTTGTTATCAAACTGGGAGGAAGTATTTAATGAGGCCCCGTGAAGGTCAGTGCTGGATCCAGTATGATTCAATATTTTCCTAAATGACTTGGATAATGGACTGGAGAATATGCTCATATAAATTGGAGCTGACTCCACGCTGCAAGGAGTTGCACGCACCCTGAAGGACAGGATTGGAATTAAAAACAACCTTGATAAATTGGAGAAATGATATGAAATCATCAAGATGAAATTCAATAAAAACAGTTGCAAAGTTCTTTGGGATCAAATGCACAACTGCAAAATTGGAAATAACTAGCTAGGCAGTAATACTGCTGAAAAGGGTCTGGGAGTTATAGTGGATCACAAATTGAATTAGTCAAAATGTGATACAGTTATGGAAAAAGGCTAATGTCATTCTGGGGTGTATTAACAGGGATGTCATATTTAGGACACAGGAAGTAATTGTCATGCCCTCCTTGGCATTGGTGAGGATTCAGCTGGAGTACTGTGTCCAGTTGTGAACAAATTGGAGAGTCTAGAGGAGAGCAACAAAATGACAAATGGTTTAGGAAAAGCTGAGCTTATGAGGAAATGTTAAAAAGAAACCTTAGGCATGTTTAGACTTGAGAAAAGAAGACCAAAGAGGACCTGGTAACAGCCTTCAGATATGCTGAGGACAATCAGAGGAGAATGATCAATTGTTCTCCCTGAACACTAAAAGTAGGTCAAGAAATAATGGACTTAATTTGCAGCATGGAAGATTTAAATTAGAAATTAGGAACAACTTCCTAACTATGAGAATAGTTAAGCACTGGAATAAGCTTCCAAGGGAGGTTGTGGAATCCCTGTCATTGGAGGTTTTAAAGAAAAGAACAGACAAATGCCTTTCACAGATGGTCTAGGTATATTAGGTTCTGCCTCACTACAGGCAGCTGGATTTGATGATCTCTTGAAGTCCCTTCTAGGTCTACATTTCTATGATTCTATAAATTTTACAACAACCTTGAAACCTCATTTAGTAGTTGTTGCAGCTTATCAGCACCTTGGAATGGATTTTTATAATCATTTATAATTATTTGATTACATTAATGGTGCATGAACTAAACTGTGGAGAGCCTGTTAAACATGAAAAAAATTCAGTGGGGAAAAAAAGTCCTCTGTAGAACAGTAAGGTAAATTCACTAGACTTAAGTTGATTTTTTTAAAAGGCATTAGTTTCCAAATAAATCTGAACTGAAACCAGGATAAAAAACAAGGCCTAGGTATCTTGGACTTATTTAGAGAGAGACCCTAGGTTTTTCTGCTGTAAAAATGAAAACTGTAGACAAGATATTTTTGCAGGCCCTACACTCTTGCAGAATTTTGAGTGCCCTCCCAGCACCCGAGGTAATAAATTAAATGTATTTTCTTGCCTCATCTTCAGCATCAAGCAGACTGCAAAAGCAAACATTTTCACTCTAGAATCAGTACTATGCCCTATAATAGAAATTAAAGCTTGGTTCCCATAGGAACATTAATTTGATTTGTGGCAAAGAGACACTCTCCAATGCAATTTTGGTTGGTACAATTCAAATTTAAATGAATAGCATGCTCCTCAGCCTTCCATTCTTTATATAAGACATGCAAGACTTGAAGGAACTCTGCTATTTATCTAGCCTTATTATAACTTGGTTGTGATATATTCATTTTATAGGGACTTATCTCCACAATCTCTGAGAACCATGCAAGCACTGAATTCTTCCTACAGCACCCCTGTAAGGTAGGAAGGTAGCATTGTCCCCATTTTAAAGATAGGGAACTGAGACACAGAGGAATTAGGTTACTTGTCCAAAGTCACACAGGGAGTCTGTATCAAATTTGAGGGGGGTGGGGGAGAGAGGAACAGATCTCCTAAGTCCCAATCCAATGCCCCCAATTATAAGACAAACCTACCCAGTGACGAACTGGGACTAAAAATCGGCCCTGGCATTTAAAGCATGTCGGCCCAAGTTCAGGCTGTGGGCTATATGCTGCATTATTTTTCTGTGCTTATGTCATGTTTGGAAGCCATTGTTGTAACTACTGCCCTTAGATATATAATCCTCAAATCTTTCTTTCAGGCCTGGACTGATATTCAGAAACATTCAAATATATGGGAGGGAGAGGATTGGCTGCTGCCTCCTGCGAGGGTGCCACTGGGCCCATATGGTGGTTGGTGAGGGGCAGGGAGGGGAGAGTGGGCACCATGCTTCAGCCAGGGTGTTGCTGGGTCCTGGGGGAGTGGCCACTGCATTCCAGCCAGTGTCCCGCCCTTGAGCCTACGTGGTGGGACTTGGGAGAGAGGCATGGTTGGGAGTGGGGAGCAGCTGCTAAATTCTAGCCAGGGCACCATCACTGGACCCACATGCTGGGAGGAGGCAAGGGGAAGGAGCGGGGCTGGGAAGGGGGAATAGCTGCTGTGCTCTGGCCAGGCCCAGCTAGAGGGCCTGATGAAAGGCTTACAGCAGACCATAGTTTGCCTGACGTAGTTTTTTCGAACACCAGCCCCTCTGGCATTTGCCAAAATTGCCAGATAGGCAGTCCGCACCTGATCTTACCTTTCATGCTATGCACATTTACACACATATGCCTCATCAGGGAAGACCCTGAGGTTCAATACATATGACTGAGGATAGAATATGACCATCTGAATCTGGAGTAAGTAACAGATCTTCTTCCCCAGAGGTAATCTTCCCTTTTAATGAGAAGATAACTTTTCAACAAGGTGCTTGAAGCTTGGAAGTAGTCCATTGTTTTCCCTGCATACCTGTTACAGGCCCAATCTTCCTAGTTGACTTCAGTGGGCAGGAATGGGACCTAAATGGGAGTTTTTTCACAGGAGTGAACTCTACCTTTCTGTTCCTTTCTTGTATTATTACAAATGAGAGAACTGATTTGTAATAATTAAGGTTCATTTCAAATTAAATGGATGAGCCTGCACCTTCTTCATGGTTTTTGTTTTTTCTGAGCTTCCTGGGTTTGCCTCAGATGGAATTGGGAAGTTCCAAATATTTCCCCCACGGTAGTCTATTGCAAAACTTGCAACCCTGAGGGAAATATCTGGAACTTCTGAATTTTTGGATGCTTGCTTGGCAGACTTTCCAACTGACTGGGATTTCTGCATTTCCATTAACCATCCTGTGGTCGCTCTTTCTTTCCCTGGAGCCACACAGCAGCTGAGCATGGTAATATACGTGTATTATCTGCTGGAATCAAAAAATGAATTAGATCCTGTAATAATCTCTTATCTTTAATGAAGGGTGACTCTTTCCTTTGATGTGAAATTCTGGGAAGTGCTATGAGCACCATAAATGTTTACTAGGCTTGCCATAAAAGACTCATTCTCTCTTCCCTGCCCCCTTTTCAAGTCTTTTACTTCAAGGGGGAAAAGTCTGTGAAGTGAAAAACGTTCATTGAGCTTAATGCTTCCTGTCAGACTATGTGCATCTGCCTCCCTGTATAAAACAAAATAAAAATCAACATGGAAAATACAAATGTTCCTCTGTAGCCTTTGTTTTATTTATTAATCTCAGAGGAAAGGAAAAGGCAAGAGAAAGGGATGTGAGAGTATTTCTCATGGTTAAGTGATTTCACTTTTAACACTAACATATGAGAAACTTAAAGAACACTTTTTCTTCACTCCCTATTTTTCAACTCTATTCAGCTTCTTATACCCATGTGTTACCTGTACACCAGGGCACTCCACCTCTACCCCAATCCATAGGGTTCAAGGTATAACCTGGTTAAGGCATCCCCACCCTTTCCAAATCTATAGGGCTCCAATGGAAAGGCAATGACCCTTACCCAATTCACACTCTTGGCTAGCTTCTGAAAATACAGTTGGCAGGGTGTTGAAGTCTAGCAGTTCTGATCCTGGAGTTAGGTTCCAAAGACCTTCCTTTTGGATCTTTGTTTATATAGTTAAAACTTGGATCCTTCTTAGCTGTACTTTAACCAATCATTTAAAAGAAAGTACTACAAAACACCAATACTAGTCTATTATGAAACAGTTCTTTAACCCAGCATATTCCACCACTTCAATTGATTTAAATAGTACGCACTTAATTATGCAACAGAGAGAAACAATCAAAGAATCAGAGATAAATCATTCAGATAAACAATAGAGAAGTGGGCATCATCAAGAAAGAACAATGTGTAGATTTTTACAACCACAACTGTTGAAAAATAATATCAAAAAGCAAGTTTTTTAGAACAGACGACCTTAAAAGCAAGGCTCTAAAAGGGACAAAACAAATACAGAAGTAATTCAGATTGGTCAGACTTCTTGTACGAGGCATTTTAAGCACTGTGAATTTATTTGTTTGCAAACGGTTGGGTGGCCACTGTACACACTATAAAATTACGTCTGTACTTGTTTTGTCCCTTTTAGTGCATTGATTTTAAGGTCGTCTGTTCTTAAAACTTGTTTTTTTATATTAATTTTCAATCAAGACTAAAAGTAGATCAAATCAAAAGGCTATGAACAGTTTTGTTACACCTGGTGGGATCCAAACTTGTAACTGCCAGGTTTCTACCCTAAACCCTGTACCACAGGTCCAGTTAGCTGGCATGCTTTCTGTTGTGAGCCCCCAGGGGTTCCCCAGCAGCTGGAGTGCAGTCCCAGGTAGAAAGGAGCCCTGGGCTCCCTTCTGGCCAGGACCACTGGGGTCTCTTCTCCCCGGGACCACTTGGGAGCCGGGATGAACCGCTAGCGGCTTCCTGGGGAGAAGGGAGCAGGGGCTCCCTTTTTCCCCTGTCATGCACTAAGTCGACATATTTTTAAGTCGACTTAGGGAGTCCACACTGCTTAAGTCGAATTAAGAAGTCGACTAAAGCATTAAAGTCGACTTAAAAGGAGGTCTTATTAAGTTGACTTTAAATTTCCTTAAGTCAACTTAAGCCTGCCTAAATTGACTTAATTTACTAGTGTAGATGCACCCATTTAGTACTCTAATAGTAACTGACAAATTCAAAACCAGTGAAATTATCCTAGACTTAGTCATTAATTTTTAAAACATTTTCAAGTCTTCTGATTTTGTTATTTTTGTTTCATTCACCAACAAAAGAATGGCACACACAATTGATGGAATGTATGTTCTTCGTTATTATACATGATGGCCTACATTATTGAATGTAACTAGTTATTTTGGTGTGCAGCTTGAGCGGATCACCTCTGAAAAAAATCAAACTCCAGTAAGGTGTCTCAAGTTGGGAGATCCAGAATCCCTGGTCACTATATGGCAATTTTGTCCTTTAATATGAGCCAAACTATGCTGTTAACTTTCTTTAACAAAACCATCCTGATACAGCAAACTATTCCATTTCCACTAACCACTTTAAAGTTTTAGTTCAATGTGTACAAAAAAAAAATCCTTAATAATACAGCCATATGTCTAAAGCTGTTTAAACGATTCAAAATTCACATGTCATAAGCTGGTTGCCATAATCTTTTTTCTCTTTCTTTCCTAATGCACAAAAGGTTACAGACATTTCCTTATGTTTGAAGACTTTGTCAGCTGAAATTTGTTCTCCTGCAATGCAGTTGGTTCTTAATGCTATAAACAGGATTATGGTGGTGGAGGGATGGTTTTATCCTGATTTTTTAAAACTCTAAATCCAAAACTGTTCAAATAATGCTGGTCATTCATGCAGTAATCTGAGACTAAAAGACATTCTGAACTTTCTGTGAAAGTACTTTGTAAAACAACAGTACAGCCACTTGCTTGATCTAAATATTCTTAATTTCTTACAATGTAACCTTTACTCAGGGTCAGCTTCTATCCAGCCTTTATTCAGAGGCGGACAAAGAAATACTTAGGATAAACCATATACACAACAGTAGTCTTCAAAGGGAGAAACTTATTTCATCTGCTGGTTACTACATTAGACAGATGATATATCACCACATCAGATCAAATGGAAAACAAAGAAATAAATGAACAAAAGATTCAAACACTGTAACCAAAGAGTGAATACCTGTTCTAGTATGATCACAAGTGCAGTGAAAGATGTATGCAGTTTTGAAACATTACTGAAAACATAAGTGAATTTAGTTTTGATGACAGGTACTAGGATTCACAACAGTGGAAACAAAAGCCTTCCATTTACCCTTGGAATAGGTACCATAAAGCCAGCAGTCAATATATATGTTATATATATATAGGAAACCTAGAGGGACTACAGGGGGGTGAGATCTTCTATACTCACCCAGTCAAACTCTCTGCTGAGACTGTCATCTTCTGTATCACATAATGTCAGTTTCCGGGAGGGGGGGGGTGCAGTTATTTTTATGAACAGCTGTCCACTGAGAAATGGATTGATCCTCATTCATTTTACATAAGCCACCAAATAAACTTCTAATGGAAGAGTTTTCATCATGAACAGGGATTGTGATGGAAAATGTATGTGGGTATTTTGAGTATGTCCATACTTCCTTTTCAGAAACAGCAGTATTTTGTTTGGTAACTGTGAATGCTAAGGAGAAGGGTATAAAATACCTAACCCTTTCTCCCACGGTTCCTTTCTGTTCTCAGCAAGATAAAGTTTGTAGACCATACAATAGATTTCCCCAATTGTCTTATGAATCTTTAGTGAGATATGATTTTATAAATTGCTACTGTGAATTCAAAATGATTCAGGTGAAGTTGGATTCTCTTATGAGGAGGAAGGTTTTAGATGTCAGTTTCCCAGATGAAGTATCAATAGCTGGTTTTCCAGGTCAAGAGACAAGAAAGAGAAGAGCAGAAAAGTAAATGATGAAAAAAAAATCTGAGCTTTAGAAGACATTGTTCTCAATGAAAGGGGCAAAAGGAAGAGAAATATATTGTGTTGCTACTGATTTCTTTCTCCTAATCCTATCTGATATAGTTGTCAGTCAAATCTCTCTCTTTCTCTCTGTCTATTACTCCTTCTAGCCGTTATGAGATGAACTATCTGAGCAACACATCTCTCCGGACCAAGGCTTGGAGTTTGACCTTCTGATTCCTCACAAGCCCAGGCCCTCTATAGACTCTCTGATTTACACTCCCTGGGATAAACCCCTAGTCTCCATAAGATGATGTCCACCAGTGGCTTGCCACCTGACTCATGTCTCTTGGGACCTGTAAGGTCTTAATTAAAAGCCTTATAAAGCAAATAGCATGGGGCAGGAAACAGGAAAGTTAACTGAACAGACCAGGATTCACTCCATCTGAGATTAGTCCTGCTCAGAAGAATGTAGCTGTGCTTATGAATATACAGAAAAGGTAATTCCAGCACAATAACAGAGTCCTGTGGCACTTTTAAAGACTAACAGATTTATTTATTGCATGAGATTTCATGGGAGAAAATCCCACTTCGTCAGACGCTTTGAAGATGGGAAACTTAGAGCTGTACACGATGCTGATAAGGTGATTTCTGAATTTCTATGAGAGTTTATGGCACAATCTCTCACTGTAGTCTGTGTAATATGTCGATTGTAATGGAATCTTTACTTTCAGTCCATTAGGTATAATGTCCAATTGTTTGCATTTGGAAAGGAAGATGATGTCTGTCTGGATCTGTGTGAGTTGTTTCATGAAGTTGATGGATTTCCACTTCAAACGGCTGTATTCAGTGCCTTCCATGTAGTTGAATTCCAAAGGGGTAGCCGTGTTAGTCTATTGTAGAAAAACAACCGAGTCCTGTGGCACTTTTAAAGACTAACAGATTTATTTATTGCATGAGATTTCGTGGGAGAAAATCCCACTTCGTCAGATGCTTTCCCATCTTCAAAGCGTCTGATGAAGTGGGATTTTCTCCCACGAAATCTCATATGATAAATAAATCTGTTAGTCTTTAAAAGTGCCATAGGACTCTGTTTTTTGCTACAGTAGACTAACACTGCTACCCCTTTGGAATCTAGCACAATAGTGTTACTTTGGCTTCCTCTTGGTTTTTGCTCAGTTCATTTGAGTTCTATCAGTTATATACTGAGTGTTGGGAGAGCAGAAATATTCTTGAAGTTTGAAATGAGCAAACAAAAAAATATGGCTGAGCTGAAGGAAAGAAGAGGAACTCCCAAAGAGACTCTTGAGATCCTGTTTTAAGGTTGCTAAGTTACAGGGTTTTTTCTTTGTTTAAACTATTCTCTGTGGGACACTGCCAAAATTTCCAAGTGGCAGCCATATAGCCTGAGGTGTATTCAGTGAAGATTTACCATGTGTGATGCTCAGTGCTGATGTTTACCTTTGTTTCATGCATGTGAAGCAGCATTCCCACTAACTAACACTGGTTTTGAAATAAATATATTGTTTGTGACTCTAAGAGCCCACTGGCACAGTATTCTCATATGTTCCCCAAAAGATGTGTGGCACATTTGAGTAGACTAACCCCTTCCCTGTCTCTGTTCCCCTCCTCCCCATCCCACATACCTACGCTGGGATAGGAGCAGGCCAGCAGGACCACTGAGCAACCACTCCCAACCGCCCCACCCCCAGCTAGGGGTGCTGAGCAGGGCCTGGGCAGAGCAAATATTGAGGAGGTAATCAAGGGCAACTGTGCAAGAGAAAATAAGTTTGCTGGGGAAGGAAAGCAAGGGGGGGTGAGGCAAAGGAGGTAGACTGGAGCCCTATAGTGAGTTATCATCAGGCCAGCAAAGGGTGAGGGGACCTATGCCAGATTGTGCATGGGGAATGTGGATGCATTGTAAATAAAGAGCATGGGTGTCTGCACCACCAAAAAAAAAAAAAAAAAAAGCTTGAAAGTCTTCTGTTGAAAAAGGGAGGGTCAGCAGTGCTTTGTTACAAATTTGTCACTGGAAAAACATGCAATTACAAGGGATTTGTGACTTTTGTTTTAATAGTTACACCTTATCTTTTTCACTGTAAAAAAGTTGTGTGTGTGTTAAATCACTCAAACTCAGCAGCTCTGTCTTGGGTAGATGCTTTATATATTATAGTCAACCTCTTCCAAAGACCCAAACATTGTCTTTCTTTTTACACATTGGCCACTTGCTTAATGTGTTTTGCCAACACAATATTTTTACAAGGAACTGAAGTTAATAGTTACGTATGTGCATCTACTGCAAATATTACCAGATCTTTGACTGAGTTTGAAAGGCTCCCCGATTCAACCTCTGAAAGGACAGGAGTCTATCAAATGGTTTCAGTAGTGTCATCAACATCGACCCAGGAACCTGGAACACATTAACCCTCTGTTTAGGAGGACACACACAAAGAGAGTTAGTATCTGTACGCTTGCCTAGGAATGGTCTAACAGTCACGCCAGTGGATGCATATTATGACTAGTCCTACAGTTTGTTTGTATAGAGAGTCTCAGAATGACAGTGTTTATAAAAACATATGCCCTATGTGATAAGGTTGGAAAATGTTATTAGTATCAGTGCTATAAAAGCTTTTCCTGAGACTAAAATGATATTTCAAGGCTCAGGAATGGATGAGAGGATGTTTGTAGGACCATCCATATTAAAAGCATGCATCGTGCACCATTGAAGTTCATGGGAATATTTCCTTTGACTTCAAGAGGGGCAGGATTAGGCCCTGCCCTGGAAACTGAAGGACAGAGAGACATTTCATATAAATTCAGACACAGGATAGAGAAACTAAGATATTGTAACATAATAGAGGCAATGCTGTAAATATAGAGCCAGGCAACAACTAAAAAAAAACCTCAAGAAGGATAATGGCTTTGAAAAGTCTCAGTAGTATAAAAAAAAAATATCAAATTAGTTTCTGCCTATTTTGATCTGAAGAGTGGTACTCTTGAAATGCACCTATTTTTAGGTCCTTTCAAAGTAGAAAGGGCTGATGCCCTGACACAGCAAAATCTTCAGACATGCCTATGCTTCCAGCTCTACCTACAAAAGGAAGAGTAATTCTTGCAGTGTTCGTTTCGTGCTGCAGGGAATAGACTCTCAGCCATGGTTCACTGCGGAGCATTTGTTGTGCCATATTACAAACTAGCATTTCAGTCAATAATACAGAGCTATTTACGGAACTGGGAGCAAATTCTGCACTCAGGTATGTGATACAACCTTGCTGGTCCAACTCCAATAAAATTTCCTGTATCGAGGTGCTTCTAGTAAGTTCTCATTTCAAGGATGGTAAAATAGTAATAAATAGTGAGCAAAGAAAATCATTCTTTGTCCAAAACATCTGAATAAACAAAATGTAACAGAAAATATATGCAGCCACAGGTGGCTGAAGGCAGGATTTTTGGGATCTATGCTCAATGACGTGAGAGGGCCTGAATGCAGCAATGATTCACAGGATACAGTGCATAGCTTCAGTTTGCAGATAGAACAAGGCTTCAGGAGTGGAAGCAAGATGAGACCAAGGAGGAA
This sequence comes from Pelusios castaneus, assembly GCA_007922175.1. NCBI lineage: Eukaryota > Metazoa > Chordata > Testudines > Pelomedusidae > Pelusios > Pelusios castaneus. Next base: position 26,463,214 of record ML685780.1, read on the forward strand.
GATCTCCAACCACTGGGATAAAAATAAGTCTTCCAAAGAGGAGTTTGGGAACCCTCTAATCTTTGGTGGATGTATTGTTCTGTTACCCTGACCACAGATCCTGCTGGCTCCTGCCTGTTCTTATTATATGCCTCTGGCAAACTAAAAGCAGAGACGAGATTATTATGTGTACTGGTACTGAGCTGGACAGTTTCAGAGACATTCATTGTAAACAGAGTCCCTGACTCAGATCAGCGTTTCACATGTTTAACTTTAAGTATATGTTTAAATCCCATTGGGTGCATCTACACTAGTAGATTAAGTCGACTTAAGCATGCTTAAGTCAACTTAATTTACTCTGCATCCACATTGGCATTTCCTTACGTCGACTTAAGGTGTTGCTTAAGTCGACTTAAGGAAATTCAAAGTTGACTTTATAAAACCTCGTATAAAGTCGACTTTGAAGCTTAAGTCGACTTTTTAAGTCGACTTAAGCCGTATGGATGCCCTAAGTCAACTTAGTCAATTTAGGGCACGAGGGAAGGGAGCTTCCTTCTTGCCGGGACCACTCAGGGCCTGGCAAGAAGGGACCGCGGGCTCCCTTCTCCCAGGGACCTAAGTGGTCTCGGCGAGAAGGAAGCTCCGCGGTCCCTTCTCCCCGGGACCTGAGTGGTCCCGGTGAGAAGGGAGCCCCGCGGTCCCTTCTCCCCGGGATTCCCACTCCAGCTGCTGAGCAGCTGTAGCGTGGGTCCCAGCCTGCGCTTCAGCTGCTCAGCAGCCAAACAGCTGGAGCGCGGGTCCCAGGGAGAAGGAAGCCCCGTACTCCAGCTGCCGGCTGCTGAGCAGCTGGAGCGCAGGTCCTGGACCCACGCTCCAGCCGCTCAGCAGCCAGAGCATGGGTCTCCAGCTCTTCCTCCTCGCTGGGACTACTTGGGTCCTGGGGAAGTTCTCCCCGGGACCCGAGTGGTCCCGGCTAGAATGGTTCCCTTCTGCCGGGGACGTGAGAAGTCCTGAGCAGAAGGGAGCCAAGTGGTCCAGGGCAGAAGGCAGCTCCATGCTCCCTTCTCCCCCGGACCACTCAGGGGTTTGCTGGGTCTCCCTGGACCGAACTAATCGACTTAGAGAGTCTAGTATAGACTTTCTAAGTCGAGTTAGTAAGGCCCACTTTAAGTTGACTTAGGAGTCCTGTGTGGACTCTCTAAGTCAACTTAATGTCAACTTATTAAAGTCGACTTATTTAAGTTGACCTAAATTCCCCAGTATAGACATAGCCATTGATTGCAATTGTTCATTTATGTGGGGGCAGAGGGGATGAAATGTGTTTGAAGGATCAGGGCTTTACACTCCATTTGCTTACGCCATTGAAAATCTGAATTAACTCCACAGTCACTGAAATTACACTAGTGTAAATGTAAGGAGAACTAAACCTGTAGTTTATAGCAAGCATGAAGTTCTTGTCCAACCTTTAGGAGCATTATTATATTTTTCAATCAATTCTCAGTTAAATATGACTATTGTCTAACAAAGTGCAAACTCACTGTTAATAGCAACAACAGTTTGCAAGAAGAGAAAATGAAATAGTGCGACATTACAGCCAAGTGCAGACTCCAAGAACCATCCAAAAGTATTTAGAGGATGTAAAATCCAAAGAGACAAAGGAATTATTATAACTAGAATTAATGGGATGAAACGGAGCAAAGGAAAATTTAAGCCAGATAATATCAGGCCAAATGTCCTAGCCGTCTATTATACTGCAAAATAATCTCCTAAGGGAAGCACTGGAATCCTCATTGCTCTAGTCATTTAAAATGAAAGCAGGCAAAGCAATGAATTACAGAATCACACAAACAAATCCTGTCCTCTCTTCTGCAGCTGTGGACTGTTCACATTCAGCAGACCCACACAACTGATGAAACACTACCGCAAGTATCAGAACAAGATTTCTGGAGCCTGCATAGTCCCATTGTCTCTGTGCAGTATGATTTGGGGGGAAAGGAAAGCATAAGTTAATGGGAGGAAAGAGTAGAAATGCAGCCAATGGATTCACTGGGCTTGTCCCTTGCATAGGACAAGTGGTGGGAGCTTCTGTAGTTTCTACCAGTCATGAAGTATTTCCATTGCTATTCAGTGACTTGGAGAAGCAGGGTACGCTTCCATTTCTCATAAAGCCCACTTGTCCCAAGCCTGGCTACCCAAGCTTGCTGAAGGAAGAAGAGTTGGAGCATTTAGGACATAGAAGTTAGACTATATAGTCTTTCACAGCTGTCAGAAGAGTACTCCTTACAACAGGGCTCACATGCATTCTCCAGTCATTACAAATAACATAGTTAGAGGCCGACATGACAATTCTACACAGTTTAATAGGCCTCACTGCAGGGAATTTGTCCTGATATTGATCCGAAGTTTTCTTTTGCTCAATTTCACTCCGCAATTTCTAATTATAGCTCTAAGTGACAGATTTGTTTCATGAGCATTACTGTAATGTATTCACAGTGACTGGAACACTTGATGGGATGTGGATGGGGACTTAAACATTATCCAAGTTGTGATATTTATTTTTTATATGTCAGTAAGTCTTGTCAAGTCCCTCTGTTTGTAAACAGGCAAAACTACCTACCAGTTTTCAGCAGAAAAATCCCAAACTGTCATCTTTTGTTGCTTCCAACTGCTCAATAATATGACACAGCTTCTGTACACGGTATATAGAAGAGACAACTATAATGAAAGAGTTCATTAGTGGGAGTACTGGTTCAGCTACATAGATGACTTTAGAGAGAACCATTTTCAAGAAAGTAGCCACAGCTTCACTGTAATGCTAAGTAAACCATAACATTCTAGGGTTATCTTCTTGAGCATATGGATTGCTGAATTAAGTGTGTTTTAACACTCTTTCCAGAAATGGGATTCCATGCCTCTATTTCACTGAACCCAAAAGGAGCTTAAGTGCCAAAAGTAATGCACCTTAGAAGCAGCCTTCCCCAGGGAAAACCTGCAGAAGGCTGTAACCACCCAAGCAAAGGGAATTTGACTCTTTTCAGAATAGTTTTTCCAGTCTCTGCACTCACTAGTTCTGAGAAGTCCTTTGAGGTGGCACACTTTATTCCACAGCTGAGACTTCACTTTCTCTTCAGCAACAAATACACAGGAGGTTTGCCTCTCGTCTGAAGAAAGTAATGGTGGCTATAGAATATTTCAAGCGCAGCTAACGCAATGCTTGAAGTGCACCAGGTCGCAAGGGGCTGCAGACCTGGAAAATAATATATCTAAGCAGTGAGTCACATCACTGAGAGGTGTATATTTTTAATACCACCTGGGGAAAGCCCTTCTGCTTGGGTGTTTTCCCCACTTGTTCCTCTTTCTGGGAAAGAGCAGACTATTAGGACCACTGCTGCACAGGGCCCCATTCTTCCCTTAGCCACAGGCACCATTCTCACGGGGGGAAGGGGCAGGGGCAGTAACAGGAAGAGTCCAGAAGCTCATAGCAGCTCTTCTTCCTTCCTTCTTTCTTTCTTTCTTTCTTTCTTTCCTTCCTTCCTGTCTAAGTGAGCCACAGGACAGCTCCTCTGCTCCTCCTTCCCCTCTGTGCAACACTCACTCTGGGAAGGAACAGAGGCAACCCCCCACCCCCACCGTAGTGGTCTGCTTGGGCCTAATTTTTAGGCCTAATCCAGACCCAAGCCTACCCAACCTGAGCAGTTCAAGTCATTTTCCAACCTGACCCTGACCTTTCCCCCTGAAACTGAGCTGCCACCTCCACCTCCTGCCCCAAAGGTTGGCTCTTCTCCTCCTTCATGGGGTTGAGGGGCTGGCAGCTATGTGCTCCAGTCCTGCTGCCTGCAGTCCCCTTACTGTGCAGGGAGAGGTGCTGCAACTCCTTGGCACACTCACTGCAGACCTCAGCACATGCAGCGTTGCAAGGTGATGGCAGTTGGCAAAAGCAGGTGTCTGCTACAGACTGCCAGACCAGAAGGAGGAGGTGGATGAGGCATTCTATGGACAACTAACAGAAGTTTCCAGATCACAGGCCCTGGTTCTCAGGGGGGTTCAATTATCCTGACATCCGTTGGGAGGGCAATACAGCAGTGCACAGGCAATCCAGGAAATTTTTTGAGTGTGTTGAGGACAACTTTCTGGTACAAATGCTGGAGGAACCAACTAGGGGCTTTGAACTTCTCGACCTGCTGCTCACAAACAGAGAAGAATTGATCGGGGAAGTAGAAGTAAATGGCAACCTGGGCAGCAGCGACCATGAGATGGTAGAGTTCAGGATTCTGATCAAAGGAAGAAAGGAAAGAAGCAGAACACACCCTGGACTTCAGAAAAGCAGATTTTGGCTCCCTTAGGGAACTGATGGGCAGTCCGTTGGGAGGCTGATCTGAAGGGGAAAGGCGTCCAGGAGAGCTGGCTGTATTTTAAAGAAACCCTGTTAAAGGCACAGTAAGATACCATTCCAATGTGCAGAAAGAACAGCAAATGTGGAAGGTGCCCAGCATGGCTTAGCAGAGAACTCTGCAGTGAGCTGAAGCATAAAAGGGAAGCTTACAAGAAGTGGAAGCTTGGATGGGTGACAAGGGAGGCGTATAAATATATTGCTCGGGCAAGGGATGTGAAGGATAACAGAAAGGGGTTCGACAAGTATGTCAGTAACAAGAAGAAGATCAGGGATGGTGTGGATCCCTTACTGAATGAAGCAGGTATCCTCGTGGTGGATGATGCAGAAAAGGCTGAAGTACTCAATGCTTTTTTTACTTCAGTCTTCACAGGAAGGGCCAGCTCCCAGGTTACTACACTGGGTAATGCAGAATGGAGAAAAGAAAAGCGGCCCTCGGTGATGGAAAGTCAGGTTAGGGAACACTTAAAGAAGTTGGATGTACACAAGTCTATGGGGCCAGATGAACTGTATCCGAGGGTGCTGAGGGAGTTGGGGGAAGTGATTGCAGAGCCGCTGGCCATTATCTTTGAAAACTCGTGGCGAACAGGGGAGGTCCTGGAGGATTGGAAAAAGGCAAACATAGTACCTATCTTCAAGAAAGGGAAAAAGGAGGATCAGGGAACTACAGACGAGTCAGCCTCACCTCAGTCCCTGGAAAAACCATGGAGCAGGTCCTCAAAGAATCCATCCTGAAACACTTGGAGGAAAGAGTGATTAGGAACAGTCAGCATGGATTCACCAAGGACAAATCATGCCTGACCAACCTGATTGCCTTCTATGATGAGATGACTAGATTTGTGGATGCGGGAATAGCTGTCGACGTGATATACCTCAACTTTAACAAGGCTTTTGATACCGTTTCCCACAGCATTCTCATCGGCAAGTTAAGGAAGTATGGGTTGGATGAATGGACCATAAGGTAGATAGAAAGCTGGCTAGATCATCGGGCTCAGTGGGTAGGAATCAATGGCTCAATGTCTAGTTGGCAACCAGTAATGAGTGCTCCAGGTGTCAGTCCTGGCACCGGTTCTGTTTAATGTCTTCATTAATGATCTGGATGATGGGATAGATTGCATGCTCAGTAAGTTCACGGATGACACCAAGCTAGGGGGAATGGTAGACACGGTGGAGGGTAGGGACAGGATTCAGGGAGACTTAGACAAAGTGGAGCACAGGGCCAAAAGTAATCTCATGAGGTTCAACAAGGACAACTGTGAAGTCCTGCACTTAGGACGGAAAAATCCCATATACTGCTACAGGCTGGGGACCAATCGGCTAAGTAGCAGCATTGTAGAAACGGACCTGGGGGTTATGGTGGACGGGAAACTGGATACGAGTCAACAGTGTGCTCTTGTTGCCAATCCTTTGTTCTGCATGGAAGCCACAGAATTCATGTACCAGCAGTAGTCCTTGGAGTGCTCCAATGATTTTATTGTTCCCCTAAAAGGAAATAAATAGCCTCATTATAGACCAATGTATGTTTTTTCACTTTGTCCTGCTCATGTGTGACAAACATGTATTTCCGAGTGTATTTTGACCATGGGTACAAAATGCTTTAATAGCTAAGGGGCTAAACCTTAATCAGCATGTACCTCCTTCAGTCTTTACTGAATAATTTAGAGTTGGATTGACATAGTACATATCTACATTTTCTTTTGAAAAAGTTATTCTGGAAGTAAGTATATACACACTTCCACAGCTGGGTACTAGAAGGATCTCTCCATCTTTTAGCTTTCTTTCAAAGTAAGAGAGAGGTATTTTGTCCTCAGTCATCACCTTTGACATGAAAGCATCTAGCCCTTAGCTGTTCTCTTTGTTGAGGAGAAGCTCATTGAGTTCTGAAACATTGCCCATGGCTACCCTAAGCTCTAATATAGAGATGCGGTCCTTGAATGCTACAGATCCTTGAATGCCCATGCTAAACATTCATAATGGAACGCTACCTCCCGGGACCTGCAGTCCCTTAAGCCATTCCACAGACTAAGAGATGAAGGTGGCTCATTTTCTGCACATTAGTTGGGAAGAGGGTTTGGGGGGTCTTTTTTACTTCTTCCAAGTTGTTAGTATAGCCTTCAATTTGGGAAAATGTTGGTATCCCTCAGATTTATGAATGCATTCCCTGGAAGTAAGAGCTACAGTAGAGCCAAGGTTACATTCAGACTTTCATTTTTTAGAAGAGAACATTAATTGCAAAAACATTATGTCAGAGCAATATTAAAGTTATACATTTAAATGCACATATGTGAGGAAAAGAAAGAGTTAAGGTAATTCACCTCCTGTAGCGAGGTCAGCCACTCGTCTGGGCGACCCGACCCTTCCTCAGGCTCTGCCTGAGGGAGGCCATAGTCCAATTATCTCTGGTGTGGGGAATCTCATTTGTTCTTGTGGCAACCAGTCAGCAATCCTGCAGGGCGAGGCAAATATCCAAGGTCGGGTGCCTTCTAGCCCTCCGGCAAGGCGAGGCAACTCCCCAGAGTTAGCCGCCTTCCAGCCCTCAGGCAGAGTGAGGTAGAGGTCCCAAAGTCAGTCATCTTCCCACCCCCAGGCAGGGCGAGGCAACTCCTCAGAGTTGGCTGCCTTCCAGCCCTCAGACAGGGCGAGGCAGAGTTCCAACGTCAGTGGCCTCTGGTCCCTAGGCAGGGTGGGGCAGGCACAAAGTCAATTGCCCCCAGCCCCTATGCAGGGCGGGGCAGGTACAACCCTTGAACCCCTCAGCAGGGTCTGTGGGGTTTAAGCACTCGGGTGGTTGGGTCACCGGACAGGGGAGGGAAGGAAAGGGGGATGCAGGCCCACCTGACTCCACTGCGTCCCAGCCCAGAGCCCTACCCAGCAGCAGAGCAGCCTGCCACTGGGGTCCAGCACCCAAATACCTTTCAGCAGGGGATTCCTCTGGGTCTGGAGGGTAAACTGCCTGGGGGATCCCGCCAAATCCCTCGTGGTCTGGGGGTGGCAGGGCAGGGAAGGGATGGTTTCTGGCCTGTCAGCCAAAGGCAGCTCCTCGAGGTCACAGGGGTCCTCTGCCACCGGCTGGTCCTCCTCCTCTGCAGAGGGAAGCTCCTCCAGGTCCCAGGGGTTCAGCAGTCCCTCAGGATTGTCAACCCCTTTCAGCTCCTCTGGATCCCTTGAGAGGCTCAAATTCTCCAGGCTATATGATCTTGAGGGTGTCCATCCCACTCCACGGTCCCTGGGATCCCCTCCCAATCTTTAGGGCCAGGCAAGCTGGGAGGTGGCTTCTGGGCTTCCAGCAGATGCAGCCGGTGGCGACCGCGCAGCAGGGTTATGGTCTCACCTGGCCAACCACCTCTGAGCGGGAGCTTCCTTCCCCTCGGGCGGGCAGCCAGCCCCTGACTGAATGGCGTGGCTGGCCTTTTATACCTCCCCTTCCTGTTCTAACTCCACCCCTCTGTCTCCAGGGCTATAGCCATGTAATGTCTGCGTCTGACCCGGGGGGGGCGTGCTGGCCCTTCCTCAGGCCCAGGTTCTGATGAATGCCACAGCTCCTTGTTACACCACCATTCATTCTATTTTAGTTTACCAGATAGACATAGGATCTAAATGTAGTCAACACTGGATATGCTATATAGGCACATGGCTATTACTAGAGGCCCTTTAATGTTTTCATTTCCTGACTTGTGTGTTTAAATTGATAACTTTACCATTGCATTAACAGTCTGTACATAATACACATCTTATTGCTTCGGTTATTGAATCCTGCCCAATAACACAATTTTAGGTTGGTTATCAACAGCGCTGGCCAGAATGCAAGAATTCCATTTCATGAAAAATGTCAAGGTTTGGAAATTCATTTTTGCTCTCCACTGGAACAAAACAGACACATTTTGAAATTTTCCCATGGAAACAGAATAGATAGAGAGAGGTTTCCAGAATAGATAGAGAGAGGTATTCTCTCCCCACCAACTCCAGCTGATAGCCTGGTTGTTAGACCATTCACCTGAGATGTGGAGGACCCAATGACAAAGGTTCAAGTCACTGCTTTGCCTGATTCAGAGAAGGGACTTGAACCTGTAACACACACATCCCATTTACTGGGCCAGAGAAAGTGCAAATGAGAATGACTCTTTACCATAGTGGTTTGGGAACTCACTTGGACATGGGAGACCTAGGTTCAAGTTCCTGATCTTTTTCAGACAGAACTGGCACTTAATTGGGGGGGTCTTCCACATAGTAGGTGAGTGCCCTAACGCCCAGGCGAATGGATATTCTGGCATGGGTGGGCCTTTCTACCACCAATTCCATACTGAACCTGAGACAGAAACCTTCTAATTGAAAAGGAAAGTTTCAGTTTCAATGAACTGGTCACTTTTGTCAAAAAACATAAAAACAAAGCCAAAAAAAACATTTTGACAAAAAAATCCTGACCAGCTATTAGTAAATGATTTCCTTGCTGTGCAGGATGCCACATTCAGTGGAGAACAATATAACAGTAGCTCAGAGTCTTACCGGGTGCTGAATACTCAACTTCCAGTGGCTTCAGAACTTTGCAGGAAAGACTCAGCTCTCTCACAGCTTTGGACCCTTTAACATCAACTAAGCTATAAAAGGGACAGAAGAAGGAATAATTCTTCCAGCTAAGCCCCATGGAGACTATTGTCTTTACCAGTTTACAGATGAATAAGCTTCAGATGCTAAACATACTCTAGCTGAGCTAATTAGCTCACAGGGTACAGATAGACACTTTTATTATCCCTTCCTTTCCAGTACCCTCACCATCTTGAAACTGTTTTCCAATAACTAATTTAATTTGGTTTAGCTCCGCCTGTTGTAGGGTTGTAAACAACTTGTGCTGTCCAAGCAGTTCTCTCTCTCTAGCTTGCCTGCAGTGTTATGCAACTATCCCCATTAGGCCCTGAGAGTAGGAAGCAAAACTTGCTAATATCTATCAGGAAAGGCACATGTTCAGCATCTCAGAGGGCTCTTATGTGAGAGACTGTAGAAAACTCACTCACCAGCCTAAGTAACAACATTATCATCCTTTGGTTTCTGAAAAGAGCCGCAACAATAAAAGACTCACACTCTCCTTTGATAGTGTAATAGGTTTTACCATTACATGTTATTTCCTAATTTATTATTGCCCTTCTCCTTGGAGTGAGATACCATGGTGTATGATCAAAGCTAATAGCAATCACCTTCAGCTATCGAACCCTCCCTGGTGTTGTGAGTGCAGACAGCACGTGAGCCCTGCAGGTGGCATTAAACTGAATCCAGAGAGCTAGAACAGCATATCAGTGCTCTCCACTTTAAACTGGTGTAAATGCCTATAAAAGGTGCAGGACAGGAAGAATCAGACCCTTCTCCATAGGCCATTTTAGACCGGTGGTTCTCCCTTCCTGTGTTATGAATAGTTCCTAATGTCTTTCAGAAATATAGGGAAAATTAGCAATTGTCCTCAGGGATGGTGAGCTGTGATTTATGAAAGCCCACTAGCGATCACTGTATTGATTGATAATAGAGATGTTCACACTAAGATTTGGGTTTGATAGTGTCTTAGTTTTACAAGGTGTTCTCATGAGGCAGAATGATGGAAGTCTCATGTGGTCAACATAGTAATATATTTCTGCTACCTTGTCTTGTAATCTTGTATTCAAATCCAAAGGTGGAAAATAAACACTTTCTGCCTTTGGATTGGACCATGAACCAAACCCCTCTCCTCCGTCCCCTTGATTTACCCTAAAATCTAAAGGGATAAGAATGTAAAGTTCTGATCCACCTCTAATTGGAATGATTTGTTTTGAGAAGCAATATGCTCATTTCACCATCTTACTAAAATGATTTGAGCCAGAATTGGAGGCTAAGTCCTGCAAGGTTCTAAGCTCCCATTCCCACAAACTTCAATGATTGCTGAAGGAGCTAAGTGCCTCGCAGATTCAGGAACTCAGGGCCAAATCCTGAGAGGTGCAGAGCACAGGGTTTGCTTCCCTTGAAGCCATTGGCAAAACTCCCACAAAGGTGCAGGTTCAGGCACCTCCTGAGCACCAACCTCTCAAGGACATTACCAGCAGCTCCCAGGAACTACCACTAAGGCCATGTCTATGCTTCCATTATGTCAGCAAAATGTTGTCACTCAGGGAGTGAAAAACAAACAAACAAACAAAAAGAAAACCACACCACACACTCCTGAGCAACATAAGTTTTGCTGATATAAGCACTTGTGGGCACAGCTCTATATCAGCCGGAAACACGCTCCCGTTGGCAAAACATGGCTACACGAGACACTTGCATCAGTACAGTGGTGCTGCTGTAAGCGTGTAAGTGTAGACATGGCCTAAGTCTGTCATCTCACTACCTCTCCATTGCCTCCCCATCCCAATAATCATATATTCCAGGACAACATTCTATACAGCACAAAGTTAAGCAAACAGCATAGAGAGTGCATTAAAATTGCACCACACTGCCATCTTATCCACACTTCAGACAAGAACCACTTACATTCATTTCCTTTGGCTTTTTCTAATTAATTAGGAGATGAAAATCTCAAGCAACTCGTAGCTCATTATTAATGCATGGCCATTCACTGCTGCTCACAGGGGAAAGACGGTCTGACAACAAATCACTGAGATGGAAGCCTGATTATACACCCACAGCATATGAGCAATTCCCTTTGACCAAGTGGTGGGAACAGAGCCTTTTATTTTTAATATCATTAATAATTTATTAAACACTAACATTGTGTTTGGTGCTGCACAAGATATGTAAACACGCACCCTACTCCAAGGAGCACATGAACTGAAAGACACTGTAGCGATCCAAAGAAGGTGGCAAGTTAAAAATTGTTATCCATTTTCTTTTAAATATCCATTTACCCTCCCATCTTTCAATCCCCTGTAGATAATACTGGAGTGGGGAAAGCAGAGGACTTGACATGGCCTAGCAGTGCTTGAGGGCCCTGAAGCAGTGAATGCTGAGGAGGAATTAGAATTAAGAGAGGGAGGTGCTCTGGGATTGGGAAGTCATGAGGTAGCAAGTAAAAGGTCCAGCAATGCCAATGGGATAAAGAACTGAATAGGATATGTGGCTGCCATTGCTGCCAGGACATAAGATCAGTGATATAGGATGAATGAAATGTTAGGCTGAGACATGTAATCTTCATACAGTGTGGATTTAATGAGAAGAATGACATGATTAGGCAAGAAAGAAAATTTTAACAGCAGCTTTTTTGATGGACTTGAGGGGAATAAAACGGGCATCTAGGAGGCCAGAGTGGAGGAGGATACAGCACCTGTGACCCATTAAAGGAGTTTAGGGATTAAAGGAAGAAAGGATAGTAGCAGAAGAGTCACTGGGCTTGGAGGGTTTGGGTTGTTTTTATTTTATTTATTTAAGGATGGGGATCACCGGAGCATGCCAGTGAGTTGAATGGAAGGAGGCAGAAGAGAGAGCAGAGGGAGCAGAAGGGAATGGTTTAATCATGCCAGCTGCTCTGGGGAGGGAAATTGCACAGTCGCTTAGTGGCGGAGAGGAGATGGCAGATGAGGGCCAAGTGGAAGCAGAGACTGAAAGTAAAGACTACTGGGATGGAAGAGAACCATGGAAGGGAGAAGGTAAATTTCCAGAATCATCTCATACTAGTTCATTTCAATCTTCCACTTGAAGTCAGAAAACGCCATGAGAGATTGGAAAAAAGAATGGCATGTGAGAAGGATTGAGCAGGGAACTGAAGGTCACGAACAGTCACTGGGGGTAGCTGGCCTGTTGCATGAGGAAGATTTGAGAAGACAAGATGACTGTGCAGTGTAGAAAGTCTGCCTGACCCATCAGTGCCCTTTTCTGCAGGGATTCAGAGGCATGGAAGCAAGAGTAGAGGAAGCAGGCGCAAGGAGTGAGGTAAGGTTGAAGGGCTATGTCTACACTTGAAAAGTTAGATCGACTTTGTGAAGTCAACTTAATAAGATTGACTTTAAGTCAACTTAAAATGGACCCTATTAAGTCGACTTAACAAAAGTCAACTTAACTTTTCAAGTGTAGATGTGGCCCTTTTTTGGCCCTATTAAGTCAACTTTACATTTTAAGTCGACTTAAAAAGGTCCGACAAGGCACTACTCCGCATCTCCACTGGCTTAAGTCAACTTAATAAAGTCGACTTAAGCGCTAGTTCAAATTAAAACGAGGTGTTATTAATTCAAACTAACATTTACTTAATTCGACTTAAGGAGCAGCTTAAGTCGAATTAAGGAAAGCCCAGTGTAGACATGGAGTAAATTAGTTGACTTAAGCCTCCTTAAGTCAACTTAATTTCTAAGTGTGGATGCACTCAAGGCTAGTGAGAGAGACAGTGTCATGAATAAGGGTAGAGGAGAAAGTGATGTTGAAAGAATTAACCCTACAACCAATGGCAGCCAGGGAGGAGCAAGTGGGAATGAGGGAGCTCAGATCTAGAAATGAGAGATGCTAATAGTTTGAAGGCGAGTGTATGGATGGGGACAGAAGGAAGGAACAAGCTTTGCTGACAAGCTTTGCAGAAAGATAGAAGGAAAAGGATCATAAAGAGGGAATCTTGTCAGTGAGAAACCAGAGAGGAAGCAGTTGCTTAGTAAGTGAGACATTTATTTTTTTCTGTCAGTTGCTGTGTGAAGCAGAGGGGCTGCCCCAGTCAAGGGATCTCATGCTTTTGGGGGAGGAGGAGGAGAAGGAGAAGAATATTATTTTGAAGCAATTCAGAAAAAAATAAGCAATGCAGTCTGATGCATCGATCTTGCTGCAGTTGAAGTCAGTGGTACAACTCTTAGGCTATGTCTACACTTGTAAAGTTAAGTCAACTCTGCTAAGTCAACTTAAAGTCGACCTTGTTAAGTTGACTTTACAGAGTGGCTACACTTTAAGTCAACCTTGTTAAACTGACATGACAGTAGACATAGCCGTCCACACTGGCTTTATGTCGATTTTAATAAGGTTGATTTAGCGCTATTCCCCAACCACACTGGCTTAAGTTGACCTTCAGAGGTGGTGTTATTAAGTCGACTTAAGCTGTTACTAAGTCAACTTAAGGAAGCACTTAAGTCGACTTAATAAAAGCCCAGTGTGGATGCAGCTTTGTGTAGGTTGACTTAAACGTCCTTAAGTCGACCTAAGTTGCCAGTGTGACTATAGTGAGAACAAGATTGGGCCCTGTATTTGTAATATGACATGTAAGTCAACAGACCAGTATAGATGACTAGTAATAAAAAGTAATATAATTAACAATAGTAGTACTTTTCAAAATGAAAAGGAAATAATTTTGGTGCTCTGGCTAGGATAAATGTGCTCCGGAAAAAACATTCCAGCACAGTGGGAAATGGGATAAAATACAACATGGTTTTACAAAAGGTAGATCGTGCCAGACAGACCAACCTGATCTCCTTTTTTTTGAGAAAATAACAGATTTTTTTGATAAAGGGAATGTGGTGGACCTAATTTACTTAGATTTCAGCAAAGCATTTGATTCGGTTCCACACAGGGAATTATTAGTTAAATTAGAAAAGATGGGGATTAATATGACAATAGAAAGGTGGATAAGGAACTGGTTAAAGGGGAACTACAGCGGGTTATACTGAAAGGTGAACTGTCTAGCTGGAAGGAGGTTACTAGCGAAGTTCTTCAAGGATCAATCTTGGGACCAATCTTATTCAACCTTCTTATTACTGACCATGGCACAAAAAGTGGGAATGTGCTAATTAAGTTTGCAGATGATGCCAAGTTGGTAGATGTTGCCAATACAGAGGAGGATTGGGTTATCATACAGAAAGATCTGGATGACCTTGTAAACTGGAGTATTAGGAATAGGATGAAATTTAATAACGGGAAGTGCAAGGTCATGCATTTAGGGACAAATAACAAGAATATTTATTATAAGTTGGGGACGCATCAGTGGAAAGTGATGGAGGAGGAGAAGGACCTGGGCATATTGGTTATTCAGAGGATGACTATGAGTCGCCAATGCAATGCAGCCATGAAAAAAGCTAATCTGGTCCTGGGGTGCATCAGAAGGGGTATTTTCAGTAGAGATAGGGAGGTGTTAGTACCGTTATACAAGGCGCTGGTGAGACCTCATCTGGAATATTGCATGAAGTTATGGTCCCCCATGTTTAAGAAAGATGAAGTCAAACTGGAACAAGTGCAAAGAAGGGCTACAAGGATGATTCGCAGAATGGAAAACCTGCCTTATGAGAGGCAACTTAAAGAGCTTGGGTTGTTTAGCCAAACCGAAAGAAGGTTGAGGGGAGATATGATTGCTCTCTATAAATACATCAGACGGATAAATACTAGGGAGGGACAGGAATTATTTGAGTACAGCACCAATGTGAACACAAGAACAAATGGATACAAACTGTCCATCAGGAAATTAAGGCTTGAAATTAGACACAGGTTTCTAACCATCAGAGGAGTAAAGTTGTGGAATAGCCTACCAAGGGGAGCTGAAGGGGCAAAAAACACAGTTGCCTTCAGAACTAAGCTTGATAAATTTATGGAGGGGGTGATATGATGGGGCGGCTTAGTTTGGCAATTGTCCATGTTTTACTACTGGTGATAATATGCCAGTGACCTGGGAAGGGGCATTAGATGGGGTGGGTTCTGAGTTATTACAGGGAATTTTTTCTTGACTGGCTGGTGAGACCTGCCCACATGCTCAGGGTTTAACTGATTGCCATATTTGGGGTCGGGAAGGAATTTTCCCCCAGGGTGGACTGGCTTGGGCGCTGGGGTTTTTTGCCTTCCTCTGCAGCATTGGGCATGGGTCACTTGATGGTTGATTCTCTATATTTTAAAGTCTTTAAATCATGATTTGAAGACTTTAATAACTCAGTTGAAGGTTAGAGGTTCATTACAAGAGTGGGTGGGTGAGGTTTTGTGGGTGGCCTGCATTGTGCAGGAGGACAGACTAGATGATCATATTGGTCTCTTCTGACCTTAGAGTCTATGGCTATGTCTACACTTGTTAATTTAAGTCGACTTAGCATGTCCACACTTAAATTTTAAATCAACTTTGAGAGGACCCTACAAAGTCGACCTAGAGCATCCACACTGGATGCCTAGATCGACTTGTAGGGGCTAGGTGGACCTGGGACTGGGCCACGGTGGCAGGGGGGCACCCCTTGCCAAGTGCCAGGGGGCTCAGCCTCAGGGGGACAGGGACCTGGCAGGGCATAGGGGCAAGGTGGGCAGGGCTCTGCCCTGCCCTGTGGGGGGACATGCCAGGATCTCCTTGTGCCAGCCACCCTGGCAGGGAGGGCAGTGGGGAAGCCCTGGAGGCCCCTAAGTCGACTCTAAGTACTCCACGTCTACACTGTCTTAAGTCGACTTTAGAAAGTCAACTTAAGCAGAAAGTCGACTTAAAATGGGGTTTAATAAAGTTGACTTAAATTTTCCTTAAGTCGACTTAAGCAGCTGCTTAAGTCGACTTAAGGAAAGTCGAGTGTAGACACAGAGTAAATTAAGTTAACTTAAGCAAGCTTAAGTCGACTTAATTTACAAGTGTAGACGCACCCTATGAGACTAACAGGAGCAAAGGCATGGGTAAGGCAAGAACAGAGTTGAAATAGGGTTGTGTGCAGGAAGCAAGGACAAGCAAGATCCACTGCAGTGACAACAGGAAACTGCCTGTTTGCTCAAACAAACTTCCTGTTTCTCCTCCTGACTTAAATAGCAGAGTTGGACCAATCCGTGGAGCTGGACAATTATCCAATCAGAGCTGCCATGCATGGTGTCTTGGCTGAGACTGTAGTCTTAGTGGCTTCTTAGCCCACCTGGGTTCAGTAACTATTGGTGAGTGGTCAGGATGAGACAGCTGTCTGGGGACTTCCAGCCCAGCTCCAAGACCATGGACATCACAGGAATGGCTGGAGAGCATTAGGGTCAAAGTATTATTTCAATGGTATTTCAGAAGCCAACGACAAATCAGAGCAGAATTTGTTTCTTCAGTTGTAGCTGCAGCTTCCAGAGAGCTTGGTTTATCATCTCTCCCAAAATAGATCACTTCAGATGGTGAAGGTTTGTCAGCATTGTTATGAGCCTAAATTAGGAAAAACTTTCTCACTAGGAGGGTGGTGAAGCATTGAAATGGGTTACCTAGGGAGGTGGTGGAATCCCCATCTATGAAGATTTTTAAGGCCCAGTTAGACAAAACCCTGGCTGGGATGATTTAGTGGGAGTGATCCTGCTTTTAGTAGGAGGTTGGACTAGATGACCTCCCTAGGTCCCTTCCAGCCCCAATACTCTCTGATTCTAAATCCAGATGTGGGCCTTGACTCACGACTTCTGTCAGAAAGCTGCCATACTATAACTAGAATGCAATGATACAGTATGTGTGGTATGGTGAGATCTGATTGTCAGTTTAAAGTGATGTTCCAGAGCAGCATGTGTAGCATATTCTAATATTCAAAAACTAGTAAAAATGGATGGAAAGATCCCACTATCACATGACTAGTTCCCTTTTCACAAAAGATACATACATTTTAAAAATAGAAATGGCAGTGCTCCAATAGATCTTAGTTTAAACTTAATTCAAGTACTTACAAAAACGATGTCAATAGGACTTTTCACAAGCTGAAAGTTAAACATGTACTTAAAATGCTTTGATTTGGATAAGTAACAATCCCTTCTTATCTGAAACATGGAAGCCTGCATCTGTGCTTCCTCATTTCACCCTTCCCTCCAACAGATCCACATTAGCAGAATGACCTAGAACCTCAATAGGCAAAGCACATTCCACACCTCCTGAGTTTGTACTCTCAGAGGCAGGGGGTGGGGGGGAGGAGGGGATGTTACACTTTGAAGAGTAAGAGTGCTATAAAATTAAGTATTGCACAGATTAGATCATTTAATTACACTACAGTATATAATTCTTGCTACATCTGTGGGTAAAATACTTTATACTCAAAAAAGCCATCAGTCCTTGAACATGAAATTAATGCTACTTCTTAAAAAATGCAGTAGTAAAAGCAGACAGCAAGAGGAATCAGCTTCTCTTCAAGCTTTTGCAGCTGTTCTTTCTCTACTCAGGAATGTACAATTCACTGATTTTCCTTAATGGAGTGTCCTTAACAAACTAAAATTAACTATGCCATACCTGATCACACATTCCATGATCATGAAGGATTCTTTTCTCTCTGTGCCTTCTACCTAAAGGCTTTGGAGAAGCACTTACAGTCAACATGAATATGTATGAGCTGAGGTCAAGCACATAGAAATGACGTCAAAGAAAGATAAAGAATCATATTCAATGTGATTCAAAGCAGTTGCTATAAACGTGTGCCCAAAATTATATACATTTGTAGATGAAAAGCAAGTGACAGATGAGTTTTGAAATTTCTTCAGCCTACAGAATAAAAAAATTATATTGACCAATGATGGGCTGGCAGCACTTCCCACCAGATAGGTGCCTCCTGGTTTTGTTTTGAGGAATAGCTCAAGCAGGCATGCCATCCTCAGCCTGCGCCCTGTCTCCCTCTCAACATTAACAGAAAGGCCTCCTCAGCTATGTCCAGACACACCACATCTTCCGCTGGCCTCAGCCCTCCAGCTGAGCCACAATCCATGGTCTCCCCACTTCTGGGGGATTTGATAGTTCCAGCTTTGCCACTTGCACCAGTGGCTGCCACAGTCCACAGTACTAGTAGTCTGGGGAAGGTGAGGAGGGATTCAGGCCCACTCACTACTCCAGGCCCTGGCCCAGGAACCCTACATGCAGCACCCTGCACTGCCTCTTCCCCCAACTCTGTTCTAGTCTTCCCTGGGCCACTTCCCTGCAGCCCCCATTGCCTCTGCTGCCTTTGTATCAGGGCCTTGGCTCCTCTCAGTCCCAGAAGCCAGCCACTGCTCTGTCTAATGTTCTGACCCCTTCAAGCTCCTGAGAGGTACTACCCTGCATAGCTTGGCAGCTTCCTTTTATACTGGGTCCTGGGCTCTGATTGGCTCTCCTGCAGCCTCCTCTGATTGGCTGCTGCTCCCAGAGCCCTTTTAACCCTGTCCTAATCAATGCAGGGGAGACACCACATCACACAGCCCAGATCCTCAAGAGGTATTTTGGGAGCTAACTCCCACTGAAATCAGTGGGAGTTGGTTACCTAAATACCTTTAAGGATATGGGCCTTAATATCCTCTCCAGGGTTTGGTATGAAAAACAATGGAGTCTATCATACCAGTTTCCCAGGACAGAATGGCTATGTCTACACTTACTAAAATTAGTTCAAATTAGTTAGTTCGAACTAACTAATTCAAACTAATTTTAGTTAGTTTGAATTAACTTAATTCGAACTAACATGGCCACACTGGAATGTTAGTTCGAACTAAACAAGCACTTGCTTAGGTCGAATTAGCAATCCCCTTTCATTTCATGGCTGGTTAATTGGAACTAAGAAAGTAGTTCAAATTAACATGGCCACATTGGTTAATTCAAACTAGTAAGTTCAAATTAACCCCTTAGTTCGAATACGCTATTCAAATTTATTAGTTCAAATTAAGGAAGCCCTTAATTCGAACTAACTAAAGCCTAGTGTAGCCATGGCTTTAGTTAGTTTGAATTAAGCCTCCTTAATTCGACTAACTTGCCAGTGTATACATAGCCAATGAAACATAATGAGGCATCTCCACAATAACTTCTCTCTCTCTCTCTCTCTCTCTCGCTTCTCTCTTTACAGAGGGAATACACGATTGGGGGAATGTCACAATTTGTAGGCAATGGTGCAACCATCATAGAAAATACTTCGGAGGTAGCTGGACCAATAGATTTCCAAAAAGGGGTTATTTGTTTTTGAGATTTTGTTGGCATCTTCAAAAAGATATTTCCTCAGACTTTAAAGAAGGTGTCTATTGCCCTTTTTGCTCAAAGACTGTATCCATTTCGAATTGTACCCAGATTGCACCATTTCTAAATTTGATTAGCTTCATTCTCTTCACAGTGAAGATGATAAGCAGTAACAAAAGTTGTAACATTCATTAGAGATGGTTCTGCTCTAGGTCTGGCATCCAGACAAAAATATTCTTGCACCAGTCCTGCAACAAATTCGAAGTTAGAAGGGCTGTGTCTGTTATTAATTAAAGTTCTGCCCCTTGATACAAGCCTCAGTAATCTAATAGAGAAAAATAATTTGAGAGGGTGGATTAAAACCACTGACTCATTAAATGCTTCGAACTCTACAAGACTTATCCCTGAGATGTCACCCATAAGTAAAATGAATGTATAGATGTTTCCAGTGGATGTGGTCTGTGAAAACAAGTAATATAATAACAGAGCCATTCCATCCTATGTGTCACAGAGTATCTCAACGATTTGAGAAGACTTTCTTCTCTTCATTGTGTTTTCAAGCAAGAAGAGCACTGGAGTAGAACTGACATCAAAATGACTAAAAGAACCCTTTACATACTTACTGAGTGTCTGAAAAATCTTTGCCACACATTCTATCCTGACCTGGAACAATGTTTCAGTTATGATTGATCGCAATGGAGCCAGTTAATACAGCAACCATTACGCTGCATGTGTCGAAGGAAATATAAAATTATGGTTTCTCAAAATAGAGTACCTGGCTACCTTTCCATGGTAGCTTCAGGATAAGGCCAAAACTGATGAACTACAACTTTTCAATGCTGTTGAACATGCAATTTCTATTAATCTAGCAAACAAGACAGTAATACAAGAAAAATTTTAGAGTTTAAGAATTATGCAAATATATATGCAAAACATGTGTAGTCATTGCACTCCTGGCAAGCCACTGGTGTGACAGTCTCTGTTAACAAGTTTAACTATTTCTTTATGATGTGCTTAGGGTTATGTCTCTCCCTTAAGACTGGCCAAACTTTTGAAAAATGATTATACCCCTCTCCTATAATTGTCTCTCTATATATGATATGTATAAGTAATGGAGTACGCAAATATCATGCCCTGCAATTAAATATTTGTTCCTTTGTGCATGGTCCACTTAGGGATGCCCTGCTAGTTTAGGAAAGGGTTTCACCAGCTGAGGTACTTGCTTGCTGTTCATGGAATTTTGATTATGTTATTGTTGTACATAGGATTCCAAAAAATCAGCTTGTGCTTTTTACGATTGTGTCTGTGATCTGTCAAATACAATGCAATCTTATAATGAAGCAAAGAATTTGATAGATGCCATCTTCCTAATGATACACTGGAAATTAATTAAGTGATGGATATACAGATATATGGCAAAATGTAGTAAACAGTACTTGGATAAAGCAAAGGCAGTTATTAATTTTATGTATTTTAAAAGATGGTATTAATGACTAAGTATGCTGCATTATCAGCTGTCTGCTTCACATATTTAAGTCTTTCACCTTTAAGGGTCAGATTTCCAGAACTGTGCTCAGACATTTATGTATGTAAAAACACATGCACATTTGTAGTTTAATCTGAAAATACACACCATGAAACCAAAACATAAAAAATCCTGAAAATGTCAGTTAAGAGCAGAAATATGCACACATTTGTCCATGTAGCTGTACATCTGCAATTCTGAAAATCTGACTTTTAAAATCCCCTGGGATCCTGCTGCCAACACATTTCTAGGAAGGGACTCCATGAAGAATCCTTTGGCTATGTATACACTGGGTAATTTAAGTCAACTTAGTGCGTCTCCACTTAAAATTAAAGTCGACTTTGGGGGGAACTTAAAAAGTCGACCTAGAGCGTCCACACTGGATGCCTAGGTCGACTTCTAGGGGCTTAGGGGGACCTAGGGCAGGTCCACGGGGGTAGGGGGGGCACCCCTTGCCCAATACCAGGGGGCTCAGCCTTTGCCCCATTGTACCTAGTCAAGTTAGGGCTACCCCACAGCTACACTGGCTTAAGTCAACTCTAGGGAGTCAGCTTAAGCCTTAGGTCTAGTGGAAAGCAGGTTTGATAAAGTCGACTTAATTTTAATTGTCGACTTTATTTTCCTTAAGTCGACTTAAGCAAGCTGCTTAAGTCGATTTAAGGAAACTGTAGTGTAGACACAGAGTAAATTAAGTCGACTTAAGCAAGCTTAAGTCGACTTAATTTACCAGTATAGACGCAGCCCTAGTGAGCCTTAAAGATGCAAAGTTGTGCCGCTTGTTGGCAGGCACCATGCACATGTAAATAGCTGTTGCACATGAGAGATTCCAGTCAAGTAGATCTGTTTTTCCTGTTGTACCAGTCAGAATTAGTGGAAGGGGCTACAGAACTTTTCCTTCACCAGGCTACTTTCAAGTGCTGACACCTAGAACTGTGCATATCCAGTTAATGAAATAAACATTCTCTAATATGGTTTCTATCATTTCATTTCTCACCCCCAAGGTTCTATTAAACATTTTCATCTGTGCCCCTCCTAAATGGTTTTGGCTGATTTAAACGATACTGAATGAAATTCAATCAATGAAGCTGCACCCTTTAATGCTAATACTGAATTTGACCCACTGTGAATGTCAAGGTTTCTCTTTTGCCACCACTAACTACAAACTCAAAGTAGTAGATTCTGATGAAGAACTGATTAGTAAGGTATTATCTACACATGCGTGTCTGAGCAGCAAGCAGCCCAGGACTGAAGTGCTGAAGGAAGGTTGTTTGTGTGGTGTAAATTAAGTCAGAGGAGCAATGTTTAACTGACAAAACAAAATATCTTTTGGGCTACTAGGCTCTGGTCAAAGAAAATAAACCAAATAAACCTCAAATATGGCTTGTCATCTTGCAGCTGTATGCAAAGAGGAACGCTATACTCCATGAGAGAAATGAGAAAAATCAGCTCTGAATCCAAAATCAAAGTGTCAGACTTCAATGGAAGTTACCAGCTCCTGTATTTCAAATTTAAAGACGCATGGACTACATCAATAAAAATCGTATGTAAAAGCTGTCACCCTAATGCAGTAACCTTAGGGCACTTCTGTCATCTAAGCATCAAGCATTTTCATAAAGGCTAAGAGGAAGGTTTCTGATATTTATTTATTTATTTATTTATTTATTTTTAAGCATGGAACTCTTATACGTGTTGCATATTCTCATTGGTCAGGGTGATTGCTATCTGTTTGAATTGCATATTTATTCCTAGCAATGAACAGACACTCTTTGCCATTATTAAGACCCCTTGAATTTGTTAGTGTAACATTGCTCCATCAGAACCTTTCAGGATAGCAACATTAAACATCTGGACAGATTTCAGAATGATTTATGATAGCATAATCTTTTAAATGAAAAAGTGTTTGCTATTGCAGGTCCTGGAAATAGCACCCCTTAATACAATATCCTCTGCCAAAAGATCTGTATCAAACATTTTCAGTTCCAAAACAGATCATATACAACAAAATCCTTAATCCAAGTAGCCTGGTTTATTTAGATTTAGAGGTCATCAGAGATTCACTAGTTTTTTTTAAAAACTCATCTGTTTTTTTCATCACTTCCATAATGTAATCCATATGGCTATGGCTACACTTACTAAAGTTAGTTCGAATTACTTAATTCAAACTAACTAATTCAAACTAATTTTAGTTAATTCGAATTAACTTTAATTCAAATTAGCAAAATTTAGTTCAGACTAAGCAAGTGCCATTCATGGCACTTGCTTAGTTCGAATTAGCGAATTGCATTGAGTTCAATGGGCCGGTTAGTTCGAACTAAACAAAACTAACTAGTTCTAATTAACCCTTAGTTTGAATAGCATATTCAAATTTATTAGTTCAAATTAATTAAAGCCTAGTGTAGCCATGGCTTTAGTTAGTTTGAATTAAGGGCTTCCTTAATTCGAACTAACTTGCCAGTGTAGACATAGCCTATAGCTAGTGGTATTGTCCCATTGCCTCAAGAGCACAACAAGAAATATCTGTGTACCTTCTGGTGTAGCCTTCAGAGGATGACATTTTCAAAGGTTTTATGTCCACAATATCAGGTACTTGCTGCTGCAAAAACAGATGCCAGTGATGTTTGTGCCAGCCAAGCATTTTCAGAGGAAGGCACAACTTGAGCACCAAAGGCTATGTCTACACTTGCAAGTTAGTTTGAATTAAGGAAGCTTAATTCGAACTAATTTAAGCCTTGGCCACACTAGGCTTTCATTAGTTCGAATTAAGGGTTTCCTTAATTCGAACTAATAAGTTTGATTGCTTAGTTCAAATTAACGGTTAATTCAATCTGTTAATTCGAACTAAATCAAATGTGGCCATATTAGTTTGAACTAACTGCTTAGTTCGAACTAATCGGCAGATTGACCTTCCTGCAACTGACTAATTCGAACTAAGCAAGTGCCCTGCATGGCCATGGCTAGTTCGAACTAACATTCCAGTGTGGCCATGCTAGTTCGAATTAAGTTAATTCGAACTAACTAGAATTAGTTAGTTCGAATTAACTAATTCGAACTAGCTTTTGTAAGTGTAGACATAGCCTAAGTGTTTTTCTCCCATTGTTGCACTTACAGCATGTGTATCAAAGGAGTACGGTGTGCTGGATGCAGACCTTTAAAAAAAAACTTTCCCAATGTAGCCCTCTGAGAGCAGGTGGAATGGGAGCATGAACAAGGTTGTGATGGAGTAGGTGAATTTGCCCCTTATGGGAAGGTCATGTCAAAATGGCACATTTTGGAATTTGTTCTCTCAATAAACAGGTTCTCTCTAGAAGTTCAATGGTTGTGGGCCAGCCAGGGAGAAGGCTCTGTCTCCTGCTTGCATTTGGTTTTCCCGTTCATTGCACATTTCATTGTTCTGAAGCTTTCTCAGGCAGTTTGGGCCATAGAGTAAAAAGTGGTCTTTGACATATAGCTTACTCCCGGCTTGTTGTGTCCTAGCTCTTAATATACCACTAAAAGTACAGGGAAACCACATTAGCAAGTAACCATGTTTTTAAGTGGTTCTGGTGGCTTCTGTAATAGAAGACAGGGAGGCCAGGTATATGGCTGCTAAACTATTTAAAGAGATATTTAGCCAATCTCTATATACTATACAGCTCATTGCATAGGCAGCATGTGAATCTTTCCTTTGGGGAGGTTACAGAGCACTGGAAGTTCCCTAGAAGGGGGTGCGGGCCTACCAGCATCTGGACTGTGGTCCACCATTTGGGTGCATCTACGCTTACAAGTTAGGTCGACTTAAGGAGGCTTTATCCGACCTAAACTATTCCATGTCCACACTGGGCTTTCCTTAAGTCAACTTAAGACCTGGAGGAAAGGATGGAACTTGGGGGGTGCTGGGACTGTAACAACAAGGATAAAAGAGAGGGTCATTGGAACTGGGAGGGGAAATCAAATCATTGTCTTATGTGTCCTAATGAAGCCCTAATACCTGAGGTGAGTGGGGAAGGACGACACCGGGAGAAATTATAAGGAGGAAGATGTAACAGGAGAGATAATTGACAGGGCAAAGTAGGGCAATTGGCCCGGTATTTTAAGTGTTTGTACACAAATGTGAGGAGCCTGGGAAACAAGCAGGAAGAATTGGTAGTACTGGCACAGACAAGGAACTATGATGTAATTGGAATAACAGAAACATGGTGAGATAACTTGCATGACTGGAGCACTGCCATGGGTGGGTATAAATTGTTCAGGTAGGGCAGGCAGGGAAGAAGAGGTGGAGGAGTAGCACTTTAAGAGCTGTATGACTGCTCAGAGCTCCACTATGAAAGTGGAAACAAGCCGGTTGAAAGTCTGTGGGTAAAGTTTAGAGGGGAGTGCAACAAGGGGGATGTCGTGGTGGGTGTCTGCTACAGACCACCAGACCAGAAGGAGGAGGTGGATGAGGCGTTCTATGGACAACTAACAGAAGTTTCCAGATCGCAGGCCCTGGTTCTCATGGGTGACTTCAATTATCCTGACATCTGCTGGGAGGGCAATACACCAGTGCACAGGCAACCCAGGAAGTTTTTGGAGAGTGTTGAGGACAACTTCCTGGTACAAATGCTGGAGGAACCAACTAGGGGCCTTGCACCTCTAGACCTGCTGCTCACAAACAGAGAAGAATTGATCGGGGAAGTAGAAGTGAATGGCAACTTGGGCAGCAGTGACCATGAGATGGTAGAGTTCAGGATCCTGATCCATGGAAGGAAGGAAATAAGCAGAACACACCCTGGACTTCAGAAAAGCAGATTTTGGCTCCCTTAGGGAACTGATGGGCAGTCCCTTGGGATGCTGATCTGAAGGGGAAAGGCGTCCAGGAGAGCTGGCTGTATTTTAAAGAAACCCTGTTAAAGGCACAGTAAGATACCATTCCAATGTGCAGAAAGAACAGCAAATGTGGAAGGCGGCCAGTGTGGCTTAGTGTATAACTTGGTGATGAGGTGAAACATAAAAGGGAAGCTTACAAGAAGTGGAAGCTTGGATGGGTGACAAGGGAGGTGTATAAAGATATTGCTTGGGCAAGGGATGTGAAGGATAACAGAAAGGGGTTCTACAAGTATGTCAGTAACAAGAAGAGGATCAGGAATGGTGTAAGTCCCTTACTGAATGCGGCAGGTATCCTCGTGGTGGATGATGCGGAAAAGGCTGAAGTACTCCACGCTTTTTTTACTTCAGTCTTCACAGGGAGGGCCAGCTCCCAGGCTACTATGCTGGGTAACGCAGAATGGAGAAAAGAAGAGCTGCCCTCGGTGATGGAAGGTCAGGTTAGTGACTACTTAAAGAAGTTGGATGTGCACAAGTCTATGGGGCCGGATGAACTGCATCCGAGGGTGCTGAGGGAGTTGGCCAAA
Organism: Pelusios castaneus; assembly: GCA_007922175.1. Taxonomy (NCBI): domain Eukaryota; kingdom Metazoa; phylum Chordata; order Testudines; family Pelomedusidae; genus Pelusios; species Pelusios castaneus. The sequence continues at coordinate 26,489,256 of ML685780.1, forward strand.
GTGATTGCAGAGCCGCTGGCCATTATCTTTGAAAACTCGTGGCAAACGGGGGAGGTCCCAGAGGATTGGAAAAAGGCAAATATAGTACCTATCTTCAAGAAAGGGAGAAAGGAGGATCCGGGGAACTACAGACTGGTCAGCCTCACCTCAATCCCTGAGGAAATCAAAGAATCCATCCTGAAACACTTGGAGGAAAATAGAGTGATCAGGAAAAGTCAACATGGATTCACCAAGGGCAAATCATGCCTGACCAACCTGATTGCCTTCTATGATGACATGACTGGATTTGTGGATGCGGGAAGAGCCATTGATGTGGTATACCTCAGCTTTAGCAAGGCTTTTGATACGGTTTCCCACAGTATTCTCGTCGGCAAGTTAAGGAAGTATGGGTTGGGTGAGTGGACTGTAAGGTGGGTAGAAAACAGGCTAGATCAACGGGCTCAGAGGGTAGGAATCAATGGCTCAATGTCTAGTTGGCAACCAGTAACGAGTGGAGTGCCCCAGGAGTTGGTACTGGCGATGGTTCTATTCAACATCTTCATTAATGATCTCAATGATAAGATAGATTGTGTGCTTAGTAAGTTCATGGATGACACCAAGCTGGAGGGAATGGTAGACACGCTGGAGGGCAGGGACAGGATCCAGGGAGACCTAGACAAATTGGAGCAGTGGGCCAAAAGGTTTAACAAGGACAAGCTCTCATGAGGTTTAACAAGGACAAGTGGAAAGTCGTGCACTAAGGACGGAAAAATCCCATGCACTGCTACAGACTGGGGACCGATCGACTAAGTAGCAGCGCTGTAGAAAAGAACCTGGGGGTTATGGTGAATGGGAAGCTGGATATGAGCCAACAGTGTGTCCTTGTTCCCAAAAAGGCCAATGGCATATTGGGCTGCATCAATAGGAGTGTTGCCAGCAGATGGAGATAATACCCCTCTATTCGACACTGGTGAGGCTGCATTTGGAATACTGTGTCCAGTTTTGGGCTCCCCACTACAGGAAGGATGTGGACAAATTAGAAAGCGTGCAGTGGAGGGCAACGAAAATGATTAGGGGGCTGGGGCATATGACTTACGAAGAGAGACTGAAGGAAGTAGGCTTATGTAATCTGCAGAAGAGAAGACTGAGGGGAGATTTGATAGCAATCTTCAGCTACTTGAAGGGGTGCTCCAAAGAGGAGGGAGCTAGGCTGTTCTCGGTGGTAACAGAGGACAGAACAAGGAGCAATGGTTTCAAATTACAGCTGGGGAGGTCAAGGTTGGATATTAGGAAAAACTTTCTCACTAGGAGGTTGGTGAAGCATTGGAATGGGTTACCTAGGGAGGTGGTCGAATCTCCGTCTTTGGAGATATTTAAGGTTCAGTTAGACAATACCCTGGCTGGGATGATTTAGTGGGAATGATCCTGCTTTTAGCAGGGGGTTGGACTAGATGACCTCATGAGGTTCCTTCCAACCCTATGATTCTATGAAAAGTTAAGTTGACTTAATAACACCTCATTTTAGGTTGACTTAACACTTAAGTCGACCTTATTAGGTTGACTTAAAGTGTTAAGTCAACTTAATAAAGTTGAAAAGGGCCTATGTCTACACTAGAAAAGTTAAGTCGACTTTTGTTAAGTTGACTTAATAAAGTCGACTTAACTTTTCTAGTATAGACATAGCCTTTATGAGGATGCATGCCCCCTAGGCCTCTTCCATCAAGGCCACACCTGTATTCCACCTTTTCCCTCAAGTCCACGCCTTCATTCCACAGCCAAGCAATACACTCTGCTGAAGGGCTCCGCACTGCCCTGTGGGGCTCCTTTCTGTCCCCTCCTACCTCCAGGGGCTCCTTACAGCCCCAGACTCCACCCTGGGTTTGTAACTGTCACCTCATCTCCCTAGGATGCCTTACTGCCATAGCACATTCCCCAGGGCTCAGTCCCATTCTTTCCACCATTCACACCCCATGAGGTCCTGGGAAGGGAAGGGGAGGCCCATGCTGCAGCTGGGAGATACAGGGCAACTCAGGGGTGCAACTGCCTGTGGAGCTTGGGTTAAGCCAGAGCGGGCCCTGGGAGGCAGGAGCTGCACAGATTTGCCTTAGAGCAATATACTCCAGGGAGCTCAATCTGTTTCACAAAGAGAAAGAAAGTATGACTTGATTACAGTCTATAAGTACCTACATGGGGAACAAATATTTAGTAATGAGCTCTGCAGTCTAGCAGAGAAAGGAATAACACAATCCCATGACTGAACTTTGAAGTTAGACAAATTCAGACTGTAAATAAGGTGTACAATTTTTGACAGTGAGGGTAATTAACCATTGGAACAATTTACCAAAAGCTGTGGTAGATTCTGAATCACTGGCAATTTTTAAACCAAGAGTAGATTTTTTTTCCCTAAAATATACTCTCTAGGAATTATTTGGGGAAGGCCTATGGCCTGTGTCATATGGGAAATCAGACTAGATCACAATGGTCATTTCTGAACTTGGAATCTATAAACAGGCTGAGATTATCCCTAAACTGCAATCCCTCCCCAAAGCACCCTTGGATAGTGTGACTGAACTGCTCCCAATGTGGACTAAAACCAAATGGCACACTTTCTACCAGCACAGAATAAAGAAGAGGGAAGTGCTAAAAAATCTTATCTACCTCTGGACAGGGGCCTGGAAAGGAGAAAAGCCAGTTCTCTGCATATACTATTCACATAGTGTATTTACATTTTGTAAGACAAACAAGGAGACAAAGTGGGATTTTTCTCCCAGGAAATCTCATGTGATAAATAAATTTGTTAGTATTTAAAAGTGCCACAAGACTCCTTGTTTGTTTTTCTGAGGTAGACTGCCACAGCTATCTCTTTGGAACTTGTCTACATTTTGTAAGGTATTCAGATACCATGGTGAAGGACACATTACAGAAACATTTGATAGGCAGAAGGCCTTCCTTTTGTGTCTATTTAAGGTGCAGAGGGGAATAGACAGGCAAACTAAGGAGCACTTTAAACATGATGCTCATTTGCCTGCTCCCAGAGAATCTCCAACAGCAAGAATGGATTATAAATTTTTTGAGTCCACTGCAACAAGACATGTCTAGCTCTGGTTTGTACTGGGAAATCATTCATTAAGCGCTTTTGAGTGCAGAACACTGGTTCCATGCTAGGACAATAAATCCAGTTGGTATGTAAGCAAAATTAATACTAAAGTGCCTTTTGTCCAAATGAGCTGATTTGTACAGCAGGCCCAGGAGGTGTTTCTAATTGCCAGGCAGAGCAGTGTTACCTGTTGGCAGTTTATACACAGACTCCCGAGGTGTTTTTTTATGAAGTTGTTAAGATGCTACTGGGTATGTGTTAGTGATTACTAGATATTGCTGAGATGGTGTTTGTCACTTCATTTCCAGGAGCTCCTCTGGAGACACATTTGTTTATTAATCCAGTCATTGACAAATAACGTCTGACACTCAGATATAAGGTCTTGTGCTGGAATCTCTTACCGGAAATTCTGTTCTGCTAGCTGTTGATGTGAGCAGGACTGCATGGCACATGCATTTGCCTCCAGGCCATGCCAGCTGGAGCTGGTATTGACTATGCCACATTAGGAACACTGGGATTGTGATTTTTCTATCTTGTCACAAAATAATGAAGTAAGTAATTGATTTTAAATGGTGCATTTAAAGCCATGTGTTGACCTTGATGCCCTCTCAAAATATATCCAGGTACTAATCAAAGGTTTGTTGTGCTGTATTGACTATATCATAGTATTGACTAGATAATGTGGGTGAGGTAACATCTTTTAGTGGAGCAACTTCTGTTCTGAAGATGAGCTCTGTGTAGCTTGAAAACTTGTCTCTTTTACAAACAGCAGTTGGTGCAATAAAAAAATAATATTTTACTCACCTTGTCTTTCAAATATCCAACAGAGCTACACAATCACTGCAAACATAGTCTTGAATACCTCTCTTAATGGTGGTACAAAAAGTGATTTACCCTATGTTAATATAATGCTTTTGCACTTCAATGGGCTTATCTTAATGGTCTACAAAATTATAAAGGATGCTTTTGAACTCTTGGGTTAGAGAGGATGGAGGCCTGAACCACATAATTTCTGCAAAGGAGAGCCAAAGGAGAGCCAGTAATATTTCTATGCTGTTCTACTCTGTTTATCTGGTAACCATACTTCTTGTCCCCAAGTTACTCCCAAATAATTTACTTGTTTCAAACACAGAATCATAGCATCTTAGGGTTGGAAGTGACCTCATGAGGTCATCTAGTCCAAGCCCCTGCTAAAAGCAGGACCATTCCCACTAAATCATCCCATCCAGGGTTTTCTCTAACTGGGCCTTAAATGTTTCCAAACATGGAGATTCCACCATCTCCCTAGGTAACCCATTCCAATGCTTCACCAACCTCCTAGTGAGAAAGTTTTTCCTAATATCCAACCTCAACCTCCCCAGCTGCAACTTGAAACCATTGCTCCTTGTTCTGTCCTCTGTTACTACAGAGAACAGCCTAGCTCCCTCCTCTTTCAAGCACCCCTTCAAGTAGTTGAAGGTTGCTATCAAATCCCCCCTCAGCCTTCTCTTCCGCAGACTAAATAAGCCTACTTCCTTCTGTCTCTCCTCGTAAGTCATGTGCCCACCCCCCTAATCATTTTCATTGCCCTCCGCTGGACTCTTTCTAATCTGTCAACATCCTTCCTGTAGAGGGGAGCCCAAAACTGGACACAGTATTCCAGATGTGGCCTCACCAGTACCAAATAGAGGGGAATAATCACATCCCTTGATCTGCTGACAACACTCCTACTGAGGCAGCCCAATATGCCATTGGCCTTTTTGGCAACAAGAGCACACTGGTGACTCATATCCAGCTTCCCGTACACCATAACCCCCAGGTCCTCTTGTATAGTGCTGCTACTTAGCTGATCGGTCCCTAGTCTGTAGCAGTGCATGGGATTTTTCCATCCAAAATGCAGGACTTTGCACTTGTCCTTGTTGAACCTCATGAGATTTCTTTTGGCCCACTGCTCCAATTTGTCTAGGTCTCCCTGAATCCTATCCCTGCCCTCCAGCGTGTCTACCATTCCTCCCAGCTTGGTGTCATCCATGAACTTACTAAGCACGCAATCTATCTTATCATTGAGATCATTAATGAAGATGTTGAATAGAACCATCGCCAGTACCAACTCCTGGGGCACTCCACTCGTTACTGGTTGCCAACTAGACATTGAGCCATTGATTCCTACCCTCTGAGCCCAATGAGCTAGCCAGTTTTCTATTCACCTTACAGTCCATTCATCCAACCCATATGTAGTAAAGGGGTTTGGCCTCCCTCTGAGACAGACAGGGAGGGAGGGGCCACACCCAGCTGGGCGGAGCTGGAACCAGCCTGTCCCCGTGACAGGAAGTCAAGGGGCGGGGCAAGAAGGGCTAAAGGTGGCTGGCTTCACAGCTCACTCAGCCCTGAGCTCCCAGAGGGGAAGGTTGTTGCTCCCCTCTCTCCAGAGCTGTCTCAGCCCTGGGACCAGTACCTGCAAGAGGGGCTGCCAGCAGGCTGAGACCAGATCCCTATATGCCGCCGGTCTGCCAGCTTGAGCCACGGCAGCAGACAGAACCCCTGCAGTCAGGATGAGCCCCCAGCCACCTGCGACCTTGAGGAACTACCTGAGACCCCGAGGTCCCCACAGCCCCGTCCCTCTGGAAGGGCCTCGGGGTGCCCTCGGAGACCACGGACCTTGAAGAACTACCAGAGGCCAGCCCAGGAGAGGAAACCCCAGCGGGACCGGACTTGGAGGAACTCCTGCCAGCGGACGATCCAGATGGGTTGCCAGACCTTCTGCCCCCAAATGAGATGGAGGGGCTGTGCACCTTACCCCAGGGGTACTACCCCAAAGAGACCCAGCACACACAGATACTGGAGAAGGGGTGGAAAGCAGCCCAGGGGGCCCAAGGAGTAAGTTAGCATGTTGCGGCTGGGACCCCACTGACTCCGTGGCGGAGGCCACGAATACGGCCCTGGGCTGGAATGCAGTGGAGATAGGTGGGCCTGCATCCCCCTCCTCCTCTCCCCTCCAGGACAACCCCTACATTGTGGACACTTTGGCTATCTACGCTCCCAAGCCCTGAGAAGAATGAACTCCCTAACCCCAGAGACTGTGTTGTTTGGGGCCTGCCCCGCCCAAAGGGGGGCAGAGACTGTGTTGCTTGGGCCTGCCCTGCCCAAAGGGGGCCAGAGACTGTTGCTTGGGCTTGCCCAGCCCTTGCCCAGAGCGATTTGAGGCTAGAGGCCCTGCCTGGCCGGGCCACACCCTCCATTACACCATACTTACTGAGAGTTTGGGTCTTACTTCTAGAACAGAAGTGTCATCTACGATCATAGAACCAGTTACTATTTTGTTCTAATCCCTTCCCCAATCCAATTATTTTAGGCATGCAAGTTTGGGAAGCCAATCCTAGGTTCCTACTGACAGTTTCTGATCTCTCCTATCACACTGCTCATGTAATATATTGTCCCACTACCATGTGCAAAATATCAAGACTTTTTGTACTTGGTCATGTACTCCCAATTATAATCCTGATATTTTGATTTTTCTTAGGACAATTTATTTCTGAATTATCCTAATTATGTCAATATTCACCTTTAAGTTGTTAGTCCGATATGATAAATTCTCTAATTAAGATTAGGAATTTTACACATATTTTGATACTTCTTATCCTTTCTACATCTATCACTACCTTGTATTCTACATCTTTTTATCCAATAGAGAGAAGGTACTTCTGAAAGCACTATTCCCTTTTGCCTTGCCTTTAGACGTGCCATTAATTCAGAACACCATACCCTCTGATCATCCTTTAACAATGCTATAAAAACACCAAGCTTGGATGTTAAGTTACTTTATACAAAAACAACCAAAGTCCTGTGGCACCTTAAAGACTAACAAATTACTTCAATTTCAAATGACTACAAATAAGGGATGGTCACATTAACACTACCCTATACCAAAAACCAGCCGACCACAATACATACCTCCATGCCTCCAGCCTCCACCCTGGACACATTACACGATCCATCATCTACAGCCAAACTCTAAGATACAACCACGTTTGCTCACCTGCAAACTTGACACCATTAGACAGGGTCTGAATAGAGACTTGGAATGGTTCTCATTACAAAAAGTAATTGTCCGTTTTCATACATTCTCACCCTCTAATCAGCTGTTGTGAATGGGCCTCATCTACCCTAACTGAATTGACTGTTAGCACTTGCCCTTGCAAGTGTATATATACCTCCTAATTGTAGTTTCCACTTCTAATCCAATTCTAATAATACTTCTATATCTGATAGATCAGGGACACCAGATGATATTATGTGTCAATTTGGTTGCTGCCACCTGTTTCAGGGAGGTTAAATTGTTACTAATTTAAGAGCTCTCTAAGATGTTACTACCTTTGAACTTTAGTAAGCCCACCCAAGGACACCAAATCTGTTTCCTGGAGATTTTTAGAGTATGGGGTTATGCTAAAAACTGCTGGTGTGGTTCTCTATAGGAATTTCCAGGAAGACAGCTTGCCTTCCCTTGAAAGGACACAGATACAGTACTCAAATCAAGGTAAGATATATAATCTTATAAGATATATAATAATAATTGAAAAGAGATGAAAAGTTTATTTAGAGGTGAGCAGTTACATAGGAGAGAGAGAGAGAAATATAAAGAATATCGATATACTTAAAACTTAATACATTGAACAATTATATACATTAACATGCCCATGTACTAATACATATTACTTATCTTACACTATAACAAACTAACATTACTTAAACTACTTAACATTTCATATTTAACAATCTAACATTCAGCAAGTGTTAGGCCAGACAGTTGCTGAACGTATACTAGAAGGATGTACCTTTCTTACAACATTCAGTTTTCCTATTGACAAACGAATGCAGAGAGTAGAAGATTTTGTAACGGTTTTCTGCTCTCTCAGTATTGCTAGCATAGAAGGTCCCCTCAGGCTTAGATAGTGCACAGGGTCTGGGTAAGCCCATCATGTAAAGGTTGGGTTACACCTTCATTTAGCACTGCCTCAGTTCCTTAGTTCCTCCTTCAGACCTCTAATATTGTCTCTCTTCAAGGGCTTCTCTTCTTCCTTTTCTGATACCTTCTTCTTTAGAACACCTTGGATCTTGTTTCTTCTGGCACACCTCCGCCTTTTGTCTGTTGGCCTTACACATAGTTTTAGTCACTCAAGCTAAAAAACATGAATTTAATCAGCTTAAAGGTCATTTGGAAGAGAGGAGTTGCATATTGAGGAAAAAAGGGAAGGGGTAATGCTGGGAGGAAAAGGGAGGGGGAATTCCCTTCCAAATGTCATTTTCAACTGCTCCGTGTTGGATTTTCTTATTACTAATTTCTACCTAAATACTTTTATTTCAAAACTATTTGTTATTTTAAGAATCACAAAGTGTCTTGATACTGATACCACACTTTAATTATGCAAATATCCTATACATCATTAGTCTTGGAATTTTAAACCCCTTTCAAGGTTTTTCTGCAAGCCTCTGTCCCAACATTTTATTTGGCCATTTAGAAAACTAAAGCAAAAATTTTGGCTATACAATCTCTATGCAATATCTCTATGCAATAACTTTTCTTCACTGGTGACTGAAGCCCTGCATTCTTATATCCATGTATGAGAAAAATAAGCCCAAATTCTTGAAGATCAGGCATCATGATGTACAACAAAATTGCCAAGTAATATACATTGGAGAGAAAAGGATACATTTGAAATTTTACAAGGTTCTAAATTAACAGTGTCAACTCACATGGGTGTCACTGCTGACAGTTCAAGGAGGAGCGTGGCTCAATGTACAACTGTGGTCAAAAAAGCAAAAAATATTAGGATGCATGAAAAAAGGGATGGAGATTAATTATCTTATTATAATACCATTATATTACTCAACTGGGGGTGGCATCATCTGGAATGCTGTGTACAGTACTCCTCACTAAGGGTAGCCATAAAACAATTATGAAGATTAATGAAACACTGAGGTTTTGAAATATTTTTGTCCCAATGTGGATTGGAAATTAGACCTTTTGAAATTTGAGAGTGAGAGACACCCCAGAATAGCCAAGAGCTTGGTAATAGGGACATTCACCTGGGATGTAGGAGAGTCAGAGCAGAAATTCGATCCTGGGTCTCTCAAATCCCAGAAGAATACCCTAGCCACCAGCCCATTAGCTATTATGGCATCTCTGTTTTTACTGAGTATTCTGGAATGTCTCACTTTTACAGCATGGACCTGAGAAAATTTTTTATTGAAACAGCTGTTTCCATAAAACATTTAGTTTTTGAGGAAAAAAAAAGTTCTGTCAAAAAAAATAAAAAATTCAAGCAGCTCTATTTCTCACCCCATCTCAAAAAAGGATCTGTCAAAATTAGGGGTGGTTCTCTTTCTCATGCAACAAGTTAATTAGACCATGGAACTCCTGGCCACAGAATGCTATTGAGGCAAAAAATTTAGTGAAAGTTAAAATGTGATTGAACTTGCATATAAATAACAAAAATATCAAAATTTCTAACAGCCATTCTGTAGAGACTAAACCCCATGCTTCAGGGTTTAAGACAATGTCTAATTATGAGAGATTAGGAGAAGACCCAGCATAGGGAGGCATATTTGCCTAATGTAAGGTTTTGGGTATCTTCCTCTGAAGTATCTGTTACCAACAACTATCAAAGACAGGATTCTGGAGTAGATGGACCATGCATCTGATCCAGCATGGCAGTTCCTGGGTTCCTCTATAGCTAAAGATGCTGCAGATCCCAATAACAATTGGAGCTGTAGGAGTTCAGTTGATTTGGAAAAAACAAAAACAAAAAACCCCAAACAACCAAAGAACCAAGCCATTTACACAGGTGGCTAAATATACCTAAATTTAGAAATGCAAGTTTGAAAATTTTGGCCATCTGATCTGGAAATATGGAGCCAGGTGTTAACAACCCCACTCAGGTATAACCCACTCACTTCAATAGAGTGTTTTTCCCACACCAGAACTGCAGGATCAGACTCATATGTATGTTGTAGATTTGTATTAAGGTCAGAAGCACTGACTCCAGATAAAGAGAAAGACGCTGATAGCAGGAAGCAGATGGTGTGTACCTCTGTTTCAGCACTGGCTGTGACATGTGAGTTTGACCATTGATTATACAAGAGGAGATTTAAAATTGAAATGTGGTTTCTTATAGAAATAAATGAGGTAGGCACCTTGCTCTTTTTGCTACACAACTTTTTATATGGAGTATATGTTCTGTAAATATGACCCATGTTTTTCAGGGTTTCCAAAAATGTAAATGCACAGTCTTAAAACCAATTTAATAAATATTTATTACAGGGGAGTAAGAGGCATTGTGTCTCTTCCAGGCATATGTATCGGTGAAGCAGAAGTATTTCTTGAGATAATATCATTTGCAGTAGAAATAATGTGTGAGAGGAATTTTATTCTCTAGGAAAAAGGCTTTTGTCTTTTTTAATAGAGAACTTTATGGAACCTACTACTTTTATTATTGCTCTTTTATTAATAGAACACACTGTATAGAAGTCAGATTTATCGAGTTCCCTCAATTTTGGAAAATTATACAAAGACATGTTCTTTGCACTTAAAATGAGGAGAATTGGTAGGTCTGATAGTCTCTCTCAAAGTAGTAAAAACTGTTGAAGTGCAATTATGATATTTGCATAGTTCTTTTTGCATTCAATTACTGAATCAGGGTTACTCATAAATCCTCTTTGATAAGAACTGCTCTGCTTTAGAAACATGGCCCAGCTCTATTCTCAGACTTCAGTAGGAGTTGCAGCCATGTATATGACAGCTAAATTGGGACCATAAAAACTCCATCATGCAAAAAGAGTAGGGACAGTGTGAAAATTTTGTCCAAGGGAGGCTCTGTTGCCTAGTGTGTGACAGGTGTGACAACTATTGAGTTTGATTCAAATTCTGTCATCAGATTCTGGTTCATTTGTGCAAGACACTGAGGCTAAAATCTCCATACTTGGGTGCTTAAAATTATATACTTCAGTTTTCACTGAGGCCCCTGAAGTGGTCTGGTGTTCAAAGATGCCAACACTCACAGCTCCCAACTGATATCAGTGCACGCTTCTAATAAACAGGACACTTTTTATTTAGATGCCGAAATATAGATGTATATTTGCATAGATTTATACAGAAATTTAACTGCTGAAATAAATTGTCCTTAGCCTCTCTGTGACTTAGTTCCCCCTTTCTAATATGGGGTATTTTGTAATACTTATCTACATCACAGTGATGCTGTGATTTAATTTTTGTACAGCAGTTTGAGATCCTCAGATCAGAGGATCTATGTAAACTGAGAGTACAATTAGTTAATTGAAAACCCACCTTTGAACAATGGATTACTACTATCCTGGAGTTTTCTTTGTTCAGTAATTTAGCAAATTACACTTAATAGTCTTATCTATTCATCACTTTAGTAACATTATCTCCTTAATTCAGAAAACTAGAAGCATTATACTTGGATATTAAGTAGATAGCATTGACTCCTTTTAGTCCCTTCTACTATTTAGGAAATCCAAGTGAGAGTCATATTTCAGATAAATGCCCAAAATTCACTATGAAAATAAACAAACACCACCACCACCACCACCACCACATGAGAATCAATGCTAATATTAATGAACTAATGAGTGGCTCACCACAGTTTAAAGTTTTGCATCTTTCCACTTCAAGCCAGAACAGACGGGAGATGCATGCTCACATAACATTAGGAATGCAATTAGATCTAGCCTTTAAATAGGACTGGCCAGAAGCACATCATGTTATTGCAGCAACATAAAATAAATAATCTTATTGGAAGAAAATAACTGAAATGGGATCAGCAATTTTCAACACCATATCATTAGCGAAGCCTATCTTGGTTGAGGCGTCAACAATTCTGGTTACCTGTTGTCAAAAAGGCAGGGTTTCTTTTCCAATGTAATAAGTGAGTTTGACTGAATTTTTTGCATGTATAGCACCTAGCACAATGAGGGAAATCCCTGAGTGGGACTTATTGCACTAAAAATAATTCATCATAATGGTTTGTATGGTCTCAGGACCAACTCTTCAGGACAGGGGCTGTGTTTATGTTTGTACAGCAACTTTCACAATAGGGCCACAATTCTGAATGAGATCTCCAGATGCTATTGTGATATGAAACACCAAACAATAATAATGTACTACATGGATGACTGAGTGAGCCTTATCTCCAAACCTCTTCTCAGCTAGAAGAACTGAGCCAGCCTGGGGCAGGTAATGAGGACTTCATTTCACATTCAGCACTGCAGCTGTGCCACCATATTGATTTAGGGGCTAGTTTACATTTAAAAACGCTGCTATAAGAGCATTTGTGTAGCCATGTTATGTTGATGAGAGAGAGCAGACCTGCCAACATAATGAAACCATCTAAATGTCTGCCAGCATAGCACTGTCCACGCAAGACCGTATGCTGGCAAAACATGTTACTTGGGGGGGCCTGAGCGACACAAGTTTTGCTGGCATAAGTGTTAGTAGCATCTTCACTAAAGTCTTGTCTATGCTATGTGACAGGAGAGCCTCTCCCATCAGTTAATCCACCCCTGCGAGAGGTGGTAGCTATGTCAATGGGAGCACTTCTTCTGTTGACACAGCACTGTCTACATTAGGGGTTAGACTGGCACAACTGTATCGCTAAGGAGTGTGGATTTTTCCACACCCTTGAGCAATGTAGTTATACAGATGTAAGTTTATAATAAAGATCTGGCCTAATTTACTGCTGGCCTATACTAACGTTAGGTATAGGCAGGCAGTAAATCTCTATTCAGGAACAAGGAAGAAACAAGAGAGGCAAGGTGATTCAGACGTGTATGTTTGAGGCACAGTGCCTGCCACGATTGATCGTGTGGTAGTACAGTTTAGACTAAAGTCACAATCTAACCCAGAAAGATTATAAAAATCTGGTCCTATGTATTTAGGAATACCCCTTTTTATATGTATATGTTTATATATGTATGTATATGAATATATGTGATGCATATTAACATGCACATCATATTTTGCTTTTCAAGTGTAGCCAGACAATGCCATTTATTACCTGCTGTGCAGTGTAACAAGCCATTCTATTAATGGACGAGCAGAGTGTGAAAGCCATCAGACAGGGTTCTCTGTCTTTTAAAAGCAGGATGCGTAATCATCTGTGTGTGTTTACAGGAGTGACTCTTGCATTATACTGCACTATTACATTTCCAGATGAGGGTTTTTTTCATATATTATAGGGCTCTTGAAAGGTACCAGCCGGAGAGTCATTGAGAATGAAGCCCTTTATTTGTCCACAAAATAGCTACAGCATGGCCAGTATAAGCTTCCTCACACTGCCCCACCAATATGCTTCAGCCCTATCCTGATGAGATCATTTGTAGAGGGGAGAGTGCTTTCCAGTCTTGAAGCTCATTCAATCCTTAATCAATCTGGTAAAACTTTCTACAAGAAGCTCAGTTAGTACCAGCTGTGATGGTGTTTTCTGTGAAGTAGACATCTGTTCATTAGGAAGGAACTGAAATCACCAATTTCAAATAGAAGTGACTGAACAGTTAGTAGATTGCTTTCAGTCACTGCTGACCTACTCTCATTGAATCTGTTTGAGAGGACAAGCTCCAGATCTCCAATCCCTTAACCCATTTGGGTACCTTGTATTTAGACTGGACATTTTGGTTATCATATAACCCAGATGCCACATACTTTTTACACATGCCATTATAACAGGTTGACCACTAGCAACTTCAAAATGAAGATACACACCCTCATATCAGCCACAGGAATAGCTTTGCCAATAGGTTTCCAAAATATTTTTTGATGTTTCAGCCTAAGTGTCATAGAATAGTCTCTGTCAAAACAATGCTGCAGTTGACCTGGAACATACCAATAGGAACTCTAAATACACATGATGTCCGGTAGAAGACATCTGTGAACTTGATTCCACATGAATTGTATTGAAAAGAACAGAATAGCTAAGGAAAAGTTGGAGGCAGGGCAAAATTCCTTTAAATTGTGAAGAACTGTAGTCAATCATCTCTGAAGGCATGTGAATCTACACTGCATGTGTTAGTGTTAATATTATAACAAGACTGTGGTTACCTAAGAGTTCACAGTTAATGCTCTGCACACCATGAGCATTTAGAACTTCATGGTGACAGTGGAGATACAGCTCAGATCTTCCTGCTCCAAAAAACACAGGCTCCTGCCTCTTGAGCTACAAGAGAATCTAATATCTGCGGGGAGCAAAGAGTATAAGACACAGTTAAACAGCTCTTTCAGGAACATGAAAATAAGATTAACCAGATATGAAAAGGATTTAGAGGGTTGATACCAACAACTTATAAAGTAATTAGCAATTCCATGAAAAATGTTGATGAATATGTCCTTTTGGGGCAACTTAGTACAACAAAGGTCACTCATATAGTAGAAATGAACAGAAGATTGTGACTGGAGTAGTGCACTTCGAAGAAAGATTTGGACATAGTAAAAAAAAGCAGCATACCTGCTTGGATATTTAATTATTGCATGTTGCTGTGTTGACAGAAACAAGAAAATAGAGAAGTTCAGATTAGCACAAGTGACTATGAAGTGATTAATACTTAAGATACGAGGCAGAGAAGCTGAAAATACAAGATGCAATTATGAAGATAAAGAAATGAATAACAATGCTCTTTGCACCTGGCAAAAGGAGCAAGCTGATGAGGAAAGATATCAATGAATGGCTAGAGAGGCAGAAAATGAATGAGATATAGTGATGAAGTACAGGAATTTGCAGGACTGTTCTGAAGACGAAAACCTAGCAGTCTACCAAAGATGGTGGTAGCTCCAGCTTCTGTTGATAATTATGGGGAGGCAGATGGTAGAGGGTGATGATTTAGTAGTTAGTCATTGGTCTAGAATGTCATTGCACTGCTCTGGAAGTGTATAGTACATTTATAGTAAGACTGTCACTTTGTCTATACTATAGGAACTATACAGGCTTAGCTAAGGCACCGTAACTGTACTTGCATAAACCAGGAACATAAATTCAGCCTACCCAATGGAAGAGGTTTTTCCATCACTGTAGGAACACCACTTTCCCCAGGGTAGGGCCGTAGATGCATTCTTCCATCAACCTAGGTGCATCTACACTGGGAGTTAGTTTGACATAGCAACATCGTTCAAGGATATAGATTTTTCATTCTCTTAACCGAAATAGCTATATTAACCTGAACTTTAACTGCAGACCAGCAGCCCTACATCTGCAGTAGTTCTGTCTTCAGGCGCATAGCTCAGTAGACATTTTTACTTCTTCTATTTTATTTCACAATTTAAATAGATTGTAATAGCAGTATAAGTGAAGGTTAAAAGAGCAAGCAGCACCCTTCATGAGTTGAGCTCACACCAGCTGAGACATTACATTGTAAACATAATGTATCAGCCAAGGCCCAAGAAACAGTTCATATTAAAGGTCTGTTATTTGTGTAACACTGAATAGACTATTCTCAAAAGTGACTGTAAAATTAGCATTCCGGGTTCCTTGTTTGTCTCAGTGGCATCACATCAATTTTTCTGTGTCTGCAATTAATGAAATGTTTTCAAACTGTAGAGCGTACTCAATAAGTTAGCTTTATGATGCCAAAGACATGAATGGCTGCTTTTCAGCTCTGAATCTGAAAGGAAAGGCTGCAATCGTCTTTCTAACTACAATGGATGAAAAGCACTCTTGACAGCCTTTGTTGCCTGTACATCCAGCAGCAGCTGGAGATCAAAAGGGCAGCAAAGCTGAATAAAGAAGAGTGGGCATAATCCTGCATTCAGGGCACTGCTATCTCCAGTATAGCAGGATCATCTCACATTTGTTTGGTGTGGGTCTCAGCTCACTAGCTCTCATCCACATTCCCATCTCTGTGTGAAACTTGGCAAGTCATTCAACTGCATTGGGGCAGAAGAGATGGGTGTCATCTACATATTGTACATATCACAGCCTATATTTCCTCACTCCCCTTCTTAATCATAGAATCATGGAAATGTAGGACTGGAAAAGACCACAAAAGGTCATCTAGTCCAGTGTTTCTCAACTTTTTTGATACCAGGGACTGGTTTCCTATACTATATCAGGAAGATCTCAGGGACCATGGACCAGTTGTTGAGAAACACTGATCTAGTCCAATCCCCTGCACTCAAAGCAGGACTAGATAATAACTAGATCATTCTTGACACATGTTTGGCTAACAGGTTTTTTAAAATTTTCACATGATAGAGATTCCACAACCCTCCTAGACAATTTGTTCCAATGGTTAGCTGCTCTTGACAGTTAGGACATTTTTCCTAATGGCCAGCATTAACCTTCCTTGCTTAAATTTAAGCCCCTTGCTTTTTGTCCTATCCTCAGAGATTAATGAGAACAACGCCCCCATATACATATTAGCAAGAGGTGTGACAGAACAGGATCCTGTAGAAACCCATATAAGAGAACCTTTGGGACAGGAAAGCAATTTCTCCATATTAACCAGAGAGCTCTCAGTGAGAATGGTGAGACTTAATTTTTAAAGAACCCAATTACATTTTACATGGTAGATTAAATGATTCCACCTTAAATAGACACTAAACTTGTTAAACCAAAACATAAAATAAATTAAAGTAGTTTATGTCAAAGGATATTGCGTCCTCAAAGTTTCACAACCACAAAGCACCCTCCTGCTGTTTCTCTCAGTCTAATGTTCCAAACTTGTAAACAGCTTCTATAACCAATCCTGCTGCAAAAGCCAGTTTTTTCTTTCCCTCAGTAGTAATATTTCTTCTCCAAAATTACACAGGCTGAGGTGCAATAGGTGGTTACATAGTGTACTTCTGCTGTATCAAATACCTACCCCAGGAGTCAGCAACCCAAAAGATAAGGAGAGCCATTTTAAAAAACTCCTTCAGTAACCAAGTGTTTCGAGAGCCGCAACGGGTGTAGCCTCCTGGTGGGGGGAGCTGGGAGCTGGGCCAGGACACCTGCTGCTTGGTGGGGGAGGCGGTAGGGAGCCCAGAGCCAGGAGCAGGCCACCTACAGGACCCCTAGTGGCAGGGGGGACCCTGGAACCCAGAGCAAGCTACTCGCAGGGTCCTCTGGTGGTGGGGAGGCGGGGCTGGAGCCACAAGGGGGCAGCCAAAGAGCCACTTGCAGCTCCAGAGCCGCAGGTTGCAGATCCCTGACCAAACTTGTACCTTCCTATGTAAGTATAATATATTAAATATACAGCTACATTTTTTTTTTAAAAAATGTGCAAATTACTAACAAGCAAACTTTGCTCTTATGATGTTCCCCTTTCTTCACCAGCCACTTTGTATCTCATCTTGTGGCACACTTAAGCAGTATCTTTCCATTTAACCTCAATCAAGTACATTTAAACTTACAAGACGGATTGAAATCTGTTAAGCAAAGCACCGAAAACGAGTGTTTACCAATTCCCTGATTTCCAGAGGGAACAATCCTTTTCTAAAAATAGATGATAGTCATTTGCTGGAGGGCCTGGATACAAAGGAGCTCTCTGGAACATAAGCATTTGTGGAGTCCTAGCACATTACTTTTCACTGTTGCTGTGCTTTGGTAAAAATACACATTAAGCTATTCACAGCAGTGTAATGACTGCGTTTCCTTAACTAGTGGGTCCAGACCAGCAGGCAATACCAGAAAAGCCACTAATTTTGAAATATATATTAATGCTGGGTTTTGTGAAATGTACTCTGGCATTAATATACAATTTCTTTTGTTTAGGATCCATGTGTTGGACTGATCAAATGAGGAAGGAAATTAAAATGAACATTAAAATGGGACATGAGATGTCATATAGTTCATCTCCCATCTTGGATTTTGAGAACAATCAATCAAAAATTGTTTTAATTCTATTGGAAAAACAGTAAGAGTGATTAGTTAATGGGATATGTGGGGCCTGAAGTAGTAAAATGATACACATGTTCTGAATGTGTTGATGTATCCAATTATGGAATAATACCCAAACTGAATAATATGGACAGCATTAACCTACTTAAACTTAAATTCTCCCCTTTCAAACCAAATGCTTTTAAAGGGGTAGAGACTAGAAATATTTGTTCAGTTTCATCTCAGTGTCTACCAGAAGGAAGGATTTTATTTCCTTGTGAGAGCAAAAGGGGCCACAGGAATCTCCCAAGCTTGAGGATCCACAAGGAGTTTGGGCCAAAAAGATATGAAGCCCATAGCATCACCGTGGAGTGCTTGTTTCTTCACACACTGTCCTTAATCCCACTTGTCAGAGTTCACTACAATTGCATCTATATCCCCCTCTACAGTGCCAGCAAGGGCACCCACTCCAAGCCAAATGGTCACCTCTCCTGGGTAGAGACCTGTTTCTCTCTTCCTGCTGACCAGAGTGTTTCCAGGCTGCACAGCTCTGTGTCTGCACTGTGATATTCCACCAGCAAAGTCAAACTACCTGAACAGGCCTGTTTTGCTTCTCTCTTCTGATGCAGCCAAAACGATGCAATTCCTACACATAGCTCTTTCCATCCGAGCACATTTCGTTTTTAAGGAGAAAAACAGAGAAAGAAAACATACTAAAACAATAAAGAACCTGCCTGAATGCCTATCAGTTTAGCAGAGTTCATCCCCTCTCCAACAGGGGTTCTGGTCAATAAACAGTCCCTCAAACCCCAGTCAGAGGTCTTTCTGTCCCTCACAACATACACAAACGCACGCGCACACACAATCCTGTTTGGGAAACTCAAGTGACCCTGAGTAGGAATACAGCCAGACTAAAGTTCCCCTCCCCATGGAAGAGCTTCAAAAGGCTGAGTTCTTGCATAACTGGAGGGTCACATTTGCATATGGTTCCTAGGAATTCCTGGGAAACCCAATTAATTTTAAGAGTTTCACATTGTTTCAAATAGTCCTTTGAAATTCAAAACATTTCTGAGAATTTACATTAGTCAGGTCCCCTCCCTAGAAACCTTACATTAAATCTCACAATATACATTTGCATTTTTAAGACAATGATCTCCCAAGATACTTAAACTTAAATCAATACTATCCAAAATATTGCAGGAAGTTACCATACCTGTCTCACCACCCATTCACCCCCAGCAATTGTCCTGACACCCAAATACATAAAGGGTGTGCCACACCAATATGGGCAAACCATCTCCTTTTGAGAGAAGCAGCTGGATTGCTCTCCTTGCACTTTTAATCACTAGGAGAGATGCTGCGCTGCTCTGCTCTTTATACAAGGCAGAGGAGAAGAGGGACAAGAGCTTCCCTATACCTTGTATGATATAGAAGAGGGCAGAAACTAACCCATAGAGCCTCCTCAGCTTGGGTGTACTAACGTTAAAATGGCAACACTTACTATCTCACAAGACTGGAATATAGCTATGACGGAATCTGTGTTACAGTCCAATAAAGCAAAGATGATGGAGGGAAGAAATGAAGGTTGTGCTTTCAATTTCAGTATCTGAAATTACAGGAGTAGGTGGGACACTAGAAAATGAAGGCTAACAACCACACACCACTATTCTTTGTTTTACTTATATTTGGGGATTTAAATTGTTTGCTTCCTGGGAGCAGATGAAAAGGTTACAGAGGATTCAATTAATCTTTCTTCTGGAATACCTGGGGAGAGTTGAAATATACAATCTAATATCTGACACAGCAATTTAATTTTTCCACTAGCTCATGAGAACTATTACAACCAAGAGTACATAGCTGGCTTCTCTCTTAATGAGACAATAGATAACAATTTACGACTACAGAGTCTTGTGGCACTTTTAAAGACTAACAGATTTATTAATTGCATGAGCTTTCGTGGGAGAAAATCCCACTTCGTCAGACGCTTTGAAGATAGGAAAGTTACAGAGAGGGAGGAAATTAAATGCAGGGGAGTGTATGACATAGCATCAGGTCAGGCTGTAACAGCAAATCAAAGTAGGTGTTAGGATTCAAAACA
>ML685780.1:26509666-26573131 GCA_007922175.1 Pelusios castaneus
CGTGGGAGAAAATCCCACTTCGTCAGACGTCTGACGAAGTGGGATTTTCTCCCACGAAAGCTCATGCGATTAATAAATCTGTTAGTCTTTAAAAGTGCCACAAGACTCTGTTGTCTTTCTACAAAAATTGATGTGAACTGTTGGGCATTTCCTGTCACTTTAAATATTATTCTGAAGGAAAAAACTAACCCCTCACTTTTTCAATATCATTTCAAAAAAGACATTTTTTTATGTAGGAACTATAACATTAGCTTTGGGATTCTACTGCAGAGTCAATAAAAGAATCAAAAAGGCATCTCCAAACTCTAATCTCAGAATCACTGATGGCAACAATGTATAATCCATATGACAAATAAGAGCCATATTGGCTTCTTTTCTTTAAGAAATACAGAGAAACGTAGCAATTTACTAAATTATTGTTAGTTTATTATGCCATAGATGTATATGTTGTGTTATACAACAAATAAAACAACCAGGTCCTTGCCTTGAAGAAGTAATATATATCAACTTTGTGTATAAACTAAGAGGTAAGTAAAGTTGTTCAGGCCTTCCCTGATGCAAATATACATCCTCAATTAGACTCATTCAAGCTTCTCTATATTGGTTTCTATTGGTCTCTGCTGATTTCAGATCAATACCAACAGCCTCAGGAACCAGCAGACAAATCTATTACTCTGCTCAAAATCCTATGGCTATATTACTTCTTGTCAACGAAAATATAAAGGACCAGGTGAGATTTTTCAATAGGAATTTACTGTAGGGTTTCTCAGAAAGACTTCCCATTCACTAAAGGATGATTAGACCAGCAAGAGCACTGTGAAATTCATCTAAAGTATTCACTTACCAAAGACAGCAAATTGTAATCCCACTGGATTACAAACAACAATCAAATAGTAAAGGCCAAACTTTGTAGGGAAAGATATTTTTATTTTCATCATTCTAGAAATGGGAAGCTATAATGACTGGCGTATACTAACCACTTTTTAAAAGCTACTGTATCCTTTTTAAGACTACAAGAAACTGTATTCTGTGTTGCTTGCTTTCTGTTGTTTCTCCAAATTAGAAAGTGCAAGTTAACTCTTCTATTCTAATCAGCCAAAAAGGGAAGCACTGAAGAATGACAACTGCAAAGCTTTTCCTCCCTTGTGAGAGACACAAGGTTTCAAAAGAAGAAGGGTTAAGAAAGGAAGATAGAAGAAAACTTAAGAGAAGGAAGTGGTGGTGAGGTGGGGAGGAGGAAATGAAGCAATATTAATACCTTTAGCATATTCCTTTTAACGTTGAATATGAGTCATCTGATTCAAATCTCAGTTTTGTATAGAGAAAGAAAATATTATTTTGTCCTCTGAGGTTCTCAGAAAGATGAACCTGTCAAAAGGTAAAGAAATAGGTCATGTGAAAGTTAATGGAAAGCCAGGAATGGAATACGTTGTGCCACAATGCATCATCTCAGTTAAAGGATCATGTGCTGAATGCCATTTAAATTGACTAATACCCAAGCTCTTATCAGCCTAGTTAGTTTCTTTTATGAATTCATAGAGCTCATTGTTTATTCCACTGAGCTGAGTAGCCTCAGGGATCCTCCTGTTGTGTTTGTCAGTCTAGAATAATTAAAGTGTGAAGTAACCAAATGTCATGGTTCAGAGGAAGATGTTTCATGGGAGGATGTTTTATCTATCACAGAGGTTTTGGCATTTTAGAATAAACAGAGGATAATGAAAAAGACTGACTTTCTCACAGTTTAAATGTGTTCAGAATTAGACGGGCATGCCCAGTATACCACTGTGCAGACCAAAGCTGGGGGCTGATTCTAAAGGAGCAATTCCACCCTCCTTCCCTCAGCAGGGCCAAGGATAACAAGACTGTGCAAAGGAGGGACAACGGGAAGGCACATACTATCTGTATGGCATACAGCCCTGCTTCACACCAGCTCCCTGAATAGCAATCGGAGTGGGTGGAATGGGAGCCTGGCAAGAACAGACCGAAGAGAGCCAGAGGATCCACAGTTATATATATTCTCCGTTCTGGTGCAGGACATGGATAATAGCTTACTGAGGTGACTTCAGCCACTGGACTGGTGTAGGCTATGTAGAGAAGCTTTGCAAGTCCTGCATGGTCTGGAGCGAGGGTTGGCAACGTGCAGTTCTGGAGCCGCATGTGGCTCCCTGACTGCCCCCTTGTGGCTCCCTGGCAATCCCTCCAGTCAGGTAGGAGCTGTGCGGTGGCTCCCCCAAGAACTGGACCAGCATAGGTGAGTACTGGGGGAGGGGGACAAAAAAGAGGTGGGTGAGGATAAAAGAAGGGGGTGAAAGGGGAAGGAAAAGGGACATGAGAGAGGGGCTAGGGGCTAGGACCCTGGGGGCAGTGGGGCAGCAGCTGGCCCCAGCATCTGGCTCAGGCCGCTGGTAATGGCCATATGGCTGGCCAAAAATGGTGCTGGGGCTTAGCGCCGGGCATGCTGGCCACAGCTGCCTGACCTGTGTGGCTCGGGCCAGAAGTGCTGGCCTCAGCTGCCCAGCCCCGATCCTTTTCTGTCATAGCTGCAGTTTAGGGGCTGGGCAGGCTGGCTGCAGCAGCCTGGCCCCCGCAGTTTAGGGGCCAGCCATTCCAGCCTCAGCAGCCCAGCCCCAATTCCCTGGGGTTCAGGGCTGGGCATTCCAGCTGTAGCAGCTCCAATCCCGCGGTTTGAGGGCTGGGCATTTCAGCCTCAGCAGCCCGGCAGCGGCAGCCCGACCCCCAAGGTTCAGGGCTGGGCATTCCAGCCGTGGCAGCCCAGTCCCCGTGTATTGGGGCCAGTTGTGGCAGCCTGTCCCCGATCCTCTTCTGCCACAGCAGCCCAGCCTCAGTAGACTGGGGCCAAGCATTCTGGCCATGGCAGCCCAGCCCCAATCCTTTTCAGCCTCAGTGGATTGGGGCCTGGCATTCTGGCTGTGGCAGCCCGGCCCCATTGGATCGGCATCAGGCGTGCTGGTCTCAGCTGGCCGAACCTGGCACAGAGCTTTAGGTCCCCAAAAGTAGCCGCAGCAGCTGGCCCTGGCACAAGACTGGGATGAATTGAAGGGTGGGGAGAGAGAGAAGTCAGGCCAGGTGGGGAGATTTGAGGGGCAAATGTGCTAATGGGTGGATAACCGGGTTGGTGTATTGTGGGGTGCAAATGTCGTGTGGTGGATACAAGGGGCAGTGGATTGTGGGGGGGCAAGTCTGGGAGGAGAGATGGTGGTCTCGCACCCCACAGTCTTGCACCCTGGGGCCAAGTCATATTTGTCTGCTTCCCATGTCTCATGCCTCTTCTCCTTGTGCAGTCCTTCTCCACAGGGCAGGAGGGACCCCAGCCCCACCCTCCAGCTGTCCCAGGGAGGAGGGGTCCCCTGGCTCTGCTGCCAGGCTGCAGGAGGGCTGGGGCTGGTCCCACACCAGGCCCAGATTAGAGGGGTTCCGGCCTTGGTTGCCCAATTTCAGGGCACCTCCTGCACCCGCATCCCCCACTGCACGGGCCAGATTGGTGCACTCACTGTGATGGAGGCCAGAGGCCGCTCTCTGCTACTCCATATGCTGGCCAGAACCACCCCGGAGATCAGTGGCCACACACTGGCCCACCCCCTACCGTGGTGGGGGGCAGGCTCTGGTTCCAGTCTCCCACTCCAACAGTGAACTGATCCCTTGCAGTGCAGAGGGACATGGCCGCCCTACCATCAGTCTGGCCCACACAGTGGAAAGATAGGGGTACCTGAAACTGGGCACAAAGCCGGGACTCCTCTAATTTAGTCGTGGTGTGGGTTCGGCACTGGTGCAGGGTCCGCCCTAGCCCCCCTGCAGCCCAGCTGCAAGGCCTGAAGGCATGGCTGCCCCCACAAATACTACTTCCCTGGGGCAGCTGGGGCCCTTCTTGCCCCCTTCGGGTGGGGGCTGCACAGGGGTAGGGCAGCGAGCCTGCTGGTGGGGAGTTGAGTCTAGGGCCTACACCCCTACATAGTATTTTACCTAACAATGGCCCTGGTGAGAGCTCTTAATGTTTTCCACAATCTCTTCTGTTTTCAGAGTTCACCCCAACACCTCTACTTCTGCTTGTTGCATCGCCTGATTTTTTCACTGTTCGGTTTTAGACAAAGCTGTTTCATGGTGCATGCAACAAAGATTAGCAGCAGTTAAAACTGGCATTCGGTTCAAAATTAAATTGAAATTATATGAAGGGTCAGATGGCTTCAAAAAAGAGGAAAATTGAGATGAAAGACAAGAATTCAGAAATGAATGGATTGAATCATTTGCATTTATACCCACCTTGGCTGGGCTCCCATTATATTTAATTTGCAATGAAAAACTGGCTAACAGCAAAAAGTCAAACAAGCTTCATTTGCTGAGAAATATCCAACTGGAGATTCCAGGAAGTGGGCAATTGAGGAGCTAAAGCACAAGGCAAAGCAGAGCAAGAATACCTTCTCAAAATGGATGAAAACAGCAAATAGCACCACTGCCGCTAGCTTGTGGTTACCCAAGTGATTGTGAAACAGGGACATCCATTCACAAATGGTGATTACTTAAAGAAGTGCTTAATTATAGCATCGGAGGAATTGTTTGCAGATTAGAAAAACAAAAAAGGAGTTATTCAGATATATCAAGATATACCATTGTCTGCAAAGACAGTTAAGAACCGCTCAGTAAAAATGGCCACAGATATTAGCAAATCAGGGATATAAACTCAGCTCCAGCCTACTCAATCGCCTGTGATGAATTGTGTTTTCTGGGTGGAGTCAGTCCATCAGAACCCCAAAACAAGGGAGTCATTACTATAAGAAAAACATGTCCCTAGTTTTGCGTTAGAGGAGATCTAGGCTCTGTGAAGCTCTGACAATGATGCGAATATCAAAGTTAGGAGAAAACCCAACCCACAACCTTCCTTTCCTCCGTAACAATCCTACATACGCATAAACATCATTGATAATCCAGTCATAAATGGAAAGCAGATATATTGCACAACCCTGGCTTAGGAATGTCTGAATACTCACTGCTATGCTACAAATGCTCATGTTTGATTTTAAAAGCGTAATCTAGTTCCAAAGGCCTGCTCCTGTGGGAGCTCCTTGCTTTGAATGTTGATAGACTGTCCCTTTGCCAGTGCTATGGAGGAATTGGGCCCTACTTTTGTCTATAGTCTCTGCTTCACGGCTCCACATTTTGGCTTACTTCTGCTCCCAGAAGCGTGAAAAAGAACATAGCAAAGCCTCATCTTAAGAATGCTTCCAGATGGCTTCTGTAGACTGTTAATATTTAAGTACCATCTACAACACACATAATTAAGTGTGTGAAGGCTTAGTAAAGCCCTGAATGAGTCAATGCAGTACAGTGCTCTGTCAGCCTAATGTAATTTGTTCTTTATATAATATAATAGCTAGACCACAATTATGAAAAATAGCAACTCTAATAAGGAATGCAAATTTGCACACTAACTAACTTTCTTCCTAGGAGATGGGAAGAGCCAAGCAAACAGGTGCCTCTCTCACAGAGCACAATCTTTTCAAAATGGTTAGTTCTTGGAGCAATATTGTACTTCCTGACACAATTAAACGAAACACCTAATTAATAGATTATGGTGTTTATGGTGTTCATGTTATTACATCTTAAAATTGTACGAACAAATCATCAGTTGATGAATATTGGCTCCTTTAACTTCAACTGAGCTGCACTGATGTATGCCAGCTAAGGATCTGAATATAGCACTCAGGAAACTGAGGGACTAACAGAACTGACTAGATAGAGCCAGATATACCATGCCTAAGTGCTTTGCTAATGCCCCTAAATCAGGATGTGCAACGACCCAAACTATTTGAGTCCTCTGACTCTTCACCAGCCAGGCAGGTCACTTTGTGTAGCAATTTTGTAAGGCAGATAAATGTCAAGAGGTGACTAGAATGAAGCCACTCAAACTCTTCCCACTTATAAGAGACTTGGGTCTTGAGCATAGGTCTCCGCGATGAAAGGCTAATGCACTGAGTTTTTGTGACAACATTCCCCATTATACACTGCTAATGCTTATACATTAAATAAACACTAAATGTTAGGAGTTGGATTCTGTAACAGCCTTTTTCTCATACACTCTGCATCTTTCCCACAATTGAACCCAGAGAATTGTGTCAACATCAGACCACAGATATACTAGGAAAGAAGGTGGGTGATACTTAACTAAACTGAATGCATTATTGATATTGTCTCCTTGTGAAAAAAGAGCACAACCTCATCTTTGATGTGCACCTGATGCCCCCTCACCACAACAAACTCTAGAACTGACTCACCATTCTGCCCCAGCCTTTTTACACCACTGTAGCACAAAGAGAGTGGTAATAGCCTCCAGTGAATATTCTAGCCATTAAGGGAGCTAAGCAGGAGGCACAGAGCTGCCAGAAAGGCTCTCTGTCAGTCTACCATCACACTTTCTTTTTTAGGGAATGCATCAGACATGGCCAAAATTATGGCTCTTCTCAGCAGCTCAGACAGCCTTAATAACCACAGAGGAGAAGGAAATATTTGCCCTTTCACAGACACTGCATGGAGTACGTGCACAACACTAAAAAAATAAGCCTCATGAAGTCCATCACTGACATCTTTATATAAAAAGCAACCATTCGTTTATTTAGAAGAGGCCCTGTTTGTAATGAAGCAAGATGGGATCTGATTAGTTTTTAGTGATGTTGCGGAGGCAATCACTCTAGAGATAAACATTAAACACTTTGAGTTATGTTATCAGTGGGCCTCTCCATATAAAAGTGCATCCCTTCGTCATGGTGCATGCAGCTATGTGACTGAACGAAGATATGGTCTTTCTTCCGTGTGCTTCACTTTTAAATGGGAAAGAATCTTCCTTCCTATAGCAGAGGTAGCATTGAGGCAGCTGCTATTTTGTGAAGAAGAGATGTTGCAGCATGGCTGCATAGGAGACATCTACTGTGCTCTCTTGTGCATTTTATTTTTGTTCTCTTTTGATTTGCTATTTCCCTAAATCTAAAAGTCAGACTGAAGGTGTACGAAGAACATTAATAGTTTCCAGGTGCCAAAACACTACGATTCTGCACACAAAATGGAGATCCTTACAAATGGTGTCACACTTTCCAAAAACTCATTGGAAAAGTCTTATGTGAGATCTTAAGGACAGTTGTATAGGGAATTATCAGTTTGCATTAGGGCTCAAAATCCTAATTAAAAACTATTGCTGCAAGCCCCAGTTATCTTCATAATAGGAGCAATTTAGCTCAATGTTTCTTCACTCGTGGTGACTTCCAGAGTCATCACAAGAGACAATCCAGGGTTGTGAGGTGTTGAAATATTATTACAATCTGAAGCAAAGAAAGTCTTGCTCCTCCACTCATTCTTTCCCTTCAAGATCAAGTATTCTCCATCAGCACATATTCATGTAGCCCCAAAGTGGACTAAATTGAATAATTATTCCAGAATAGCTATTTTGGTACATTTGTAAATATGGACAAACCCTTAACATAGGCAAGGCCTCAAACAGAAGCATTCCCCTGAAGCAGCTATAGAGCTGTTTTAGTCAGAAGAGTAAAAGGTGTATGGTTCTGTATCTCTCCATCTGTATCGTCCCCTAAATCATGCATTTCCCCTCTCCTCCCGCCAGTTAACTTCGAATCAGTTTTTCTGATCTTAGTTCAGTGTCAGCCTCTGATGAAGGATTCCTAGCATCATACTTTAGAGTGTACCTTCTGAGGTGGATCACAAGTTATCATGTGACACTATTTTTTGTGAAGTAGGAAACCACTTTCTTATAATGGCTTTAAAAGTTAACCTGAAAACATTAATGAATCACTAAGACTTTGTCTTCACTCTCACAAAAGTAGGGATGTATTTTTACAGCAAGCTAATACTTCACATACTAGTTACACTTGCTGTAAAAATTCTAAGTAGCGCTAGCAGTTTTTACCATGTGGTAGCTAGGCAAGGTCAGCCAATACTTCCTGCCCATGTCTGTCCTTGCTTAATTTACGTTGAGGTTTTACAGCAGAATAGCTAATATTTGTCAGTTATCACATGGTAAAACAAACAACAACTTTTTTTTAAACAGTGAAGAGCGAATCTAAGGGTTGTTTTGAAGGGATTTAATGGAACATAAATTGCTAATGCTATTTTGCTAGTAGGATTTTTTTTTATAAAAACATAATCAAATGGAAAAAACCAGCAGTGAGTGTAAATGTGTTATTCTAGCTCTTTAAAATACCCCAGCTTTATCTTTACAAAAGTCAAGTCACTATGGTGTGGCAAAACCATGCTGGAAGTCCATTGTGGTCCACTACAGATAAAAGGTACGTTTGTCATCTCAGTAGGTGAGGTTTCATGTGCACAGTTCCTGTAATTGCTGATGGAAGTTAAAGATGTAAATTACTGCACACGGAGATGAGAATTCAATTCTATAGGTTCTAAGCTTTTGGTCTGAGGCAGTGATGGAGTATAGATGGGACCATTTATTTTAATGCCCTAAACTTTAAAGATTCTGATAAAACATGATGCTCTTCTGAATCTGGTGGTTTTGCAAAATTCAAACCAGGATGACAAGACATTGTAAAATGAAAAACAAAACCAGCTACCTTGTACCTTGGATAGTTTTGTTGGCAGGGCGATGAGATTACTGCCAGGGCTGTCCCTAGGGGGGAGCAGGGCCCGGGGCCAATTGGCCTGGGGGGACCCCCACCCCACCCTGGAGAGGGGGGAGGGCGGACTAGGTCGGCCCGCTCTGCCCCCAGGATCCTGGCAAGCTGGGAGCTGGCCCTGGGGGAGCTGGCTGTGGCTGGGGACCCCAGCAGCCCCCCGCCAGGCCGCACTTTGATCAGCCTGTAGGGCAGCCCCTGCCCCACCCCCAGGGTGGAGCAGCAGGCCTTACCCCAAAGGTAGGGAGGGCAGGGCAAAGCGTGGCCGTGGGGGGAGGGGGGAGTTGCGGCTTGGGCCCCACACTGCCCCACTGGGAGCAGGACAGCACGGGGCCCATATACCACAGGGCCTGGGCAATTGCCCTGTTCGCCCCTCCCTCTACTACATCTACTGCACATGTGTGAGTGGGAAGGAGACTGAACAGACCTTCAACTCCACAACTCATCAGATGTACACTGTGCCAGGAATAATGTTGGCATAGGTAATGAACCCTATAGAGCAGAGGAATCCAGAGGTAGATTATGACTCTCTGGTTTCCTGGCCTGCTTCTAGAGCAGCACTTCTCAACCTGCAGCCTACCTGCACCCCTCTCAGCCTGCAGCTGTGGTCCATGTGGCATCCTCAGAACCATAATAGTATTATTTTGTGGGGATGTGGCCCACCTAACACAGAGAGCTGCATATGCAGCCCACAGTGGTAAATAGGTTGAGAACCACTGTTCTGGAGCAATGCAACATCACTTGTGCCATGCAGCGGGCTCGTGACAAAGCCACCGGTAAGTACTACAGAGGATAGGAGAAAGTTATTTTCCTTTTCTCCCTCCCTCTGTAAACATTTGGATCTCTATTTGATGTGGATTCTATTTTTCTGTGAAATGCTGGGAAGGGGGGAAATGTTGATATTGTAAACAGTGCTTATCTTACACAATTCTTTTCCAGCATGTCTTGTTACCTTTGCAAATGAGAGCAGGGGAGGGTGGTTTTTTCACATTTAAGGTCCCAAGATAACACTAAAAATTCTGAGATGTAGTTCTTATTGATTCAAAATTACAGCCCATTTGGTACACAGTGAGAATGTTACACAGACAAGTAAATCATAATTGATAAGACAGAGTAAATGAATAGTCTGTAAAAGTGTGTCTTCTGTCCATGCATTAAAGGAATCTTGCCCTTGAAATGCTAAGGAAATAATTTATCTTGATTTTTTTTAAGGCCTGATTCAGTCTCTTAACATTCTTCCTTGAGCTTTTGAACTCAGTGTTCTAATAATGACCTTAAATGAGGGAAGGAGGTAATTTTCTCTCAGTGTCTTCAGGGGTTCATCAATCATGCATTGGTTATAAGTGTGAACGTTACATCATGGTTGGGTTTTGTTTTTGATTTGTTGGGGGTTTTTTAAAGATCTAATTTCAAATGGAGAAAGTGCTGGAAAGTAAATCTTTTAGTTCAGAAATTACTCCCATTTCCCGGTGCAGAAATTCTGTACCTCCTGCAAGACAATTTCATTATAACACACACTACTCTGGCTCACAAACCTTGATATACGAAATTTCATTATAGTCTTTCCTCCACCTCCTACCATGACATTTCTATAACAAGCAAATTCAATGGATGCGAAGGATAGATTTATAGAGAAGCTGTGCTGTGTTATTTGCATAGAAGATGTGCTTATTAGGCCAAAGGG
This sequence comes from Pelusios castaneus, assembly GCA_007922175.1. NCBI lineage: Eukaryota > Metazoa > Chordata > Testudines > Pelomedusidae > Pelusios > Pelusios castaneus. Next base: position 26,519,999 of record ML685780.1, read on the forward strand.
AGATGCAACTGCACAACATTTCTGAAAAACCAAGTCACTTTTATATGGGTCTTGTACTCTGGGCACCAGATATAACTATTTAAATATTGAATTAAGCCAAAGTTAATTGAAAAAGTTTATCTGAGAATAATTTAGTGAAGAAAGCTAGATACAGTAGCACCGTAAAGTAATACACAGCCTTTCCCTTGGATTCAAATCTGGATTAGATCACAGAAATTAACATTAATTCCAGATCTCAAGCATTTGTCCACATCAGGATAAAAAAAATCAATATGTATTATTCTAAAATAGAATGTGGTTAGCAGCATATAATTAGGAGATTCCCAAGTCTGGAATACCATGTGTTTTATAAAAAAAGTATCTGTGGGGAAAGGACAGTGTATAGCATCTGCCTGTTTCTTGCATGACACTAATCTACTTTAAAAAAAGAGGAAGCAGCATTTTGTTAAAGCAATGTAATTTAGCATCACAGATGAGTGCACCACCTATACAGTAGGCAGCATTCACTGTATGCCTGCACTGGGCTACCTTTCTTGACGATGTTGCAAGGAGTTAGTAAACAAATATGACTAAGAAGTGCTGCCTTAAACTTTCCTCTTTGACTTTAGAGGGTGAAATTGCCTAATGATGGTCTAGAGATCACAGGAAATCCATTTTGTTTCAAATAAAGAAAAAGAAACCCTATGATAAAAGGCAAAAGATTACCGAGTCTGGTCTTCCACCTTTTGAACTTCAGAACAGCTTTTTAAAACACCATCAGCTGCACATGTAAATTGTGCCCGGCTGCCACTTATTCTCATTTCCCAGGAAACCCATTTGTGATGTATTTTTGCTCTCTCGGAACAGAAATAAGCATTAAACATGGCAAAATTAATATACTTTATGACAAACCAGGGGTTTAAATGAGCATGGAAGCTTGCTGAGGTCAAGTCTTTTACAGGTTTTTAAGGCTCTAATAAGATCCCTAGCATGCCTCTGAAACATAAATGCACACGTAGCATTGACCCAGAATGTTTTCATAACTATCTCTATCATCATTATGACTTTGTAACTGTAACAAAGGCTCACCTCCACCCCATTATCTTCCTTGCAGAAACTGCATGGTCTCTCCTGGGCTTGCTTTCAGTGACACTTTGGGCATGTCTACATTGCTGGTGGTTCTGTCAATGCCACAAGATTGACTGAGCAGGCAGCGGAGACCCGCTCAATCAATCCTGGAAGTGCTCTCTGGTCAATGACATAAATCCACCCACGTGAAAAGAATAAAGCTGCGTCAACCAGAGCATGTCTCCTGTTGGTACAGGACAATGGACATGCCACATTCAGTCACATGTCAATTGCCACTCGCAAGCGTAGACCAGGCCTTTATTTCAATTCCCCTTCGCCAGTATAACCACAGTCCCCAAGGCTCCTGCCTATTTAAAATATTTGCAAAGTTTTAGTCCCTCTCAGCAGGACTTGAGGGGAACAGGATAGAGGTCTCCTCATTCTTAGGCCTCTGTAGACTAGACTTAGGGCAGGTCTACACTTAAAATGCTACATTGGTGCAGCTGCGCCACTGTAGCACTTTAGTGAATACACTCCTTCACCCATGGGAGAGTTCTCCCATTGGCACAGTTAATCCACCTTCCTAAGAAGCAGTACCTATGGCAACAACAGATGTTCCCCTGCCAGTCAGGGCTGCCCTTGGGGAGGGTGAACAGGGTGATTGCCCCGGGCCCCATGGGTACGTGGGCCCCGCGCTGTCCCACTCTCATCCATGACCACACTTTGGCTCGCTGCCAAAGGCAGAAGGGAGCAGGGCGAAGACAGCAGGGGCAGGGTGGGAGTTCTTCGCCCAGCCTCTGAGTCACCCTCCCTGCCCCCAGGGTGGAGCAGGCAGACCCAGAGGTGGGGCAGGTGTGCAGCCAGCCCAGCATCTCTGGGCTGATCTGCTGCTGTGGCCTGGCCCACACTGCCGTGGGATTTGGCTGTATGTGGTTGGGTCCCCGGCCAGGGCCAGGGCTGGCTCCCCCTCCCCGCTGGCAGGCAGCCTTGGCTTCCCGACCAGGGCCAGCTCCCCGCCCCCCATCCCCCCCGCTGGCAGGTGGCCTCGGCATCCCTGCTGGGCCAGCTCTCCATTGGGGAGGGAGTGACCGGGATTCCTGGGGGATGGAGCGGGCCTGCCACGCTCCCCTCCAGCATGGGGGACGGGAGCCCCACCTAAGCCGATTGGCCCTGGGCCCCACTCCCCCCCAAGGGACAGCCCTGCTGCCAGTAGAGTGCTGTTTACATGAGTGGTTAAGGTTAGTATAACAATGTTACTAAGAGTGGTAGATTTTTCACACCCCAGAGTGACATGGTTGTACCAAGATATGTCAATAGGTTAGCCCTGGTCTCAACTAACTATTTGTTTCTTCCTCCCTTTCTTTCTCCCCCCTGCACTTCCTTCTTGTGCATCTTATCAGTCCTAGGCTGACGGGACCACCCGCTAGGGGGAGGAGCCAGCAGGGGGGGGAACAGCCGTGGCAGCACAGGGCCGGGAGCCCTGCGTACTGCTGTCAATGGGAGCGCATGCCACCTTTGGCATGCATGCTGGGGCCAGGGTTGCTGACCCCTGAACTATTTTATCTTTGTTTCTATAAGTATTTTTTCCCAAAAGTAATTACCACCGAGTTCCAGAAAAGAAAGATGCGACAATTAGAGGGTATTTTAAAAAGTTACATACACAGTCTATTCAATCTATTTGTCTTTTGGCAAAAAAAAAAATTAAAAAAAAAAATCAGTAAGAGAATATAGCAATGCTGTTTGCTAAAATCAAATGGAGAAGAGGCTTTTTTCCCCCCCCTAAGGCACTGTCACATTTTAAAAGCAAATGGTTCCCTTTGAAGATGATCGATATTGTCTGAATATCTTCCCATGAATAGGATAATCACTGAGGAGTATAAGCTGTAATGCTAACCACTTTCACTGAGAGGTTCACAATGGCAGGATGATAGCTTTACAGTTCCGTTTGTTAGCCACCAGCTTAACAATGTGCCAGGTTGAGAGAGGCCACAATTACTCACCTGCCTATCTGCAAGACATTTCTTCCAAGAAAAGGAAGAAAATGAAGAAAGACTGATTGCTTAGCTAACCATGGCCTACGGATATAGGAACCAGCATTAAAGCATGAATGCATTAAAATTTACTACTCAAACCTAGACAAAAGAATTCTGTTGCCTTACAGATATGTGACACCAGTTGGGTAAATTGGGTGTTTTTAAAGGCAAATGGATCCTTTCACACCCAGATGCCTCTATGGAATACATTTGATTTGCATTTTTTATTGCTGCTTGAAGTTGTGAAGTTACAAGCAAGATCCAGCAAGTAGTAATTTCTCCATCTCACTCCCTCTTTGTTACCTCAGAAACTTAGTTTACCCATATGTTTTAAGCGGTTTGTGTTAAGTTTATCAAAATCACTAATCTAAGGTAAAAATCAATGTGGTCAGCTTGCCTAATGGTTAAACACCCTGGAAAATATGACTATGGTCCATCAATCAAGAACAGACATAGAGCAGAAAGTTCTTCGAAAACAAAGTTTACAATTGTTTTCACATTAATACAATAAGATTTGAATACTGTGAATATTTTCACCATAGATAAATCAGTTCAGCAGACAACTAAATGACAGTTAGATAGAATGCAGGTACTCCGCTGTGATACACTATTTAAAAAAAAACTTACATAGACATTCAATACTTATCAATAACTTATACTATATACCTTAAACTTATTAGAAATCCTTAATAATTTATATCATTCAACAAATGATGATCAGTCATTTGTGGAATGGGTGGAGATGAGCCCCTCTCATTTAAACAACAGTCATTCAGCCTTATTGACAGGCAGACTTCAAGTGCTCCTTTTACTTACCAAATCTTATAAATCATCCCACTGTCTTGTCTCATGGATCCTTTTCTGATCTGTCATAGGCAAAGAATGGCCTTAAAGTCTAAGTAGATCAGTAGGATTGAGTTAGCTAGTTTACTTAGACCTCTTAGCACACCAATGCCTCACCGGTATCTCTGGGTCTGATCTTTCTTTCTTGATGGGGCTGTTGTTCCCGTCTTACCATTTCATGGGGTCTGCTTTGGTCTTCTTCTTCGGTTCCAATCTAGTCTACTTCTTCAGTTCCAGTCTGGTCTCCTTCCTCAGCCTGAGGCTCAGTCTCCTGGGCTTCAGTCTCCTACAAGCTCCTCAGCAGTTGGCTGCTCCTCTTATACCCTCAGGAAGGGATGGGGCGCTACGTGCAGAAATGTGCCAAGGGGAGGGATGAGGAGTGAGTACATGATAGAATATCAGGAAGGGAAGGGGGATGTGCCAGGATGTGGGGGCGGGGGGACAACAGTATAGTGGGGAAATATAAAGTTTATTAAGGTGGAATTCTGATAGGAGATAGTGTTAAGGGAAATATGTATGTGAGGTACTCTTAAAGGAATATGGGAGGGAGCGGAGTCACTGATCAATCACAAGTTGAAGTGACCTATTCTACACTTATCTTTTGTTGCTAACAATCCATTTGCATGACACAAAATGTTCCTAATTACTGCTGCTACTTTGTAACTGGCTAGCATCCTTTGCTGCTGCGTGCCAGAATTTTAAACCCCTTCTGAGGTTTTTCTGTCAAATTCCCTTTTACATTTATTCCATAGCCTTAGATATTTTGGGACAATAATCTCTGGTCACAATTCCCCTCATTGCTGGGTTTGTACATCTATTTACAAATCCAGCATTTAAATTGTAAATGTTAATTTGTAAGGATTTTTGACCAGTTTGGATTCAAGATTTTTCATTGAAGGAGACCGAACCATTATATCCTCATACTGGTACAATTCCTCATCTGTGGTCCATCTTTTGAGTTCCTTATCCAGTTTGAACTCCAGGCTCTCCTTGTGGGGAGACTGAGCCATCATGTCTTCATACTGGCACAAGTCCTCGTCTACAGACCCTATTCTAATTGCATACAATGGGGAATTAAATCATGATCATTTACTATTTTGTAGTTGTTCCAATTCATTAAACTTCTTTTTGACCCAAATTACCAAAACTATGTAATAGCCATCACAATATGGGCTATCAAGAGCATCACAATAAGATGCAAAAGAATATTCAAATACTTTGTAGCTGTGGGAGATCATCCTAAAAATATTTTCCACCAACCATGTTTAGTAATTCCTTCGGTTCATTCCATTACCTGCTCAATTTGTTTTGCAGAATGGTGTACAGTAATTAAAACATTCTGTGCATTTTCTTTGGCCTTTTCTACCTGTTTTCTTGTAGTTCTGGGTGTTCTAACAATTTTCTAACTAAACTGATATTTAATCCTAAAAGGAATTGGGCTAATTTGTTCATATAGTTGGCATTGGTCTCTAATTTTGTCATTAACAGTTACTGGCAAGGTAAATTTAACATCACAACCTACTAATGATGCAACATTACATAATCATCTGTTTTCATAGAGGTTATGAACAATATCATATACGTGGTTCACTTTAAACAATGTACACCAACTTCTAATATATACACATATTTTTCCAACGTATACAACCATTGACTCATTAGAGGAACATGGATCTAATTGATAATAACACTCTCCTCATCTCTGTTTAGACAAACGTCACGGGATTGGATAGCATTATTATTTCAAACATATCCAACAACTTGTTCCTCATTACAAGCATCAAGTTCCACGGTTCTCCAAGTATTATTTTGTTTTATGGCCCAAAGCCTATAACCAATTGGTTGCATTACACTTGAATTTAAATTTAGTTCAAGTGCTATTATTGGAGATATTCATTTCACTTGTGCTTTAGATATCATAAATACACATAAATACACAATAATTTGATTGTCTTGAGGATTATAGGTGAAGTTGATCATTCTCCACCATTTATTTAAATTTGTTTCAAAGTCAGATAAATGTTTCCACATTGCACTTTTTACTTCTAAAAAGGTAAGCTTCCACTCATGCCATCCCTGATAGCATCCTTTATCACATTAGTCGTCCATGTTTGTGCTTGCATGCAGGCTAGTGCTAAGGATAAATTATTCTGTAACACTTCTACTGTGTCTAAAATTTTAAAGTGATCTGCTCTCTGAGAGCTTTCCCATTCTGGGAATAAATTTGCAACTAAATGCTGGCCTGTGCTCAACTCTGTTAAAGAAGTTTAGTGCTTTTGCTAAATTTCTCAATCGTTATTCTAACATGCTCAACTTGTTTACCAGTATTTCTACATCTGTACTGTTTAATATTCCTAATCTGTTCCTGCTCCTCCTAGAGCAGTGTTAACTATGCTTCTTTTCTTTCTACTATTGTAAGCATTTGGAAATACCTGAATATACAACCACCTCTTCCATCCTTTATCTAGGGGTTCTGTATATTTTTGACATTGTGGTTTGAGGGAAGAGATTGGTGCAAAGTCTAGTATTATTTTCTTTAAGGAATAAGTGGGATCTATTATCAATTTATTCCTAATATTGTCCTTAACTACATATGGATAAATACCTGTCACTTTTGGTTCTGTTATTCATGGGAAGGGAAAAGAATAACTAAAATCATTCCCTACAATGTTTCATGTTCCACTTCCATGTTGTCTTGTCATGATGTCTTCTGTTTCGCAATAATAATTGACCTGAAGATCCTATGTCACACTTCTCTTTATTTATAATACGATAATGCCAAAAAGAATCTGATCGTGTTAACTATCTTTTAGATAAGATACTAATTTGTATTTTACACTTTGCTTCAATATTAGATTGCTGCTTCCTACTTTTGGATCCTCAAGGCTGAATTTGTAGGATGTTAAGTTAAGCCTGCTATGGTACCAACGTACGCGTATCGCCTGTTTCTCTCCCTTACTCCATAAAGGGATGTTCCACACTAGAACACCACATAAAGACTCCTTTCCTAATACTACAGACCTCTGTTCTGACCTTGCTATTACATTTGGTCCTTCTATAATGGCACATTGCCAATCTCCTGGCATTGCTATTCTACCAGATATTTTACCAGATCATTATACCACCCACACATGGAGGGTTTAGGAGCTGAATAATACTGAGGACGGGTTATTGACCTTCTTTGTTCCTCAGAATCAAACATTATGAAACATTTATGTGAGTATTGTGCAGCCATATATTTTCTATTATCCCTTTGTGTGATTGCTTCTAATGTTCCCATCATGACAGTAAGAGCTTTTCTTTCAGCTATTACTTCTACTCTATCCTTTTTATGAATTGTGAATTCACAACCTTGGCGTATGTCTAACCTGGAGCCTTAGGTCGACTTAAGGAAGGTTAAGTTGACCTACAGACTCCTGTGTCCACATTGGGATTTTATTAAATCAACTTAAGCTCTTCCTTAAGTTGACTTAATAACACCATCTTTTACAGTCGACTTAACACTTAAGTCGACCTTATTAAGTCAACTTAAGCCAGTGTAGATGGGAAAAGCCCTTATGTCAACCTAATTGGCCTCCAGGCCCCCTCCCAGCTACCCACAATGCACTACTCCTCCGTCAACCTAGCACCTGCCAGTGTGGACGCAGGCAGTCGACAGGAGTTTTCAATGTGGACTCTCTAAGTCGACTTAACAAGGTCGACTTTAAGCCGACTTAACAGAGCCTCCAGTATAGACATACCCTTGGATATTATTCACTACTAGTGCCTTTTGAGATTTAATCCATTGGATTGCTGCGTCTGTTAAATTTAGGAAGAGTAAAGATGCATTTTTCTATGCTTCCAGATGGGATGATATTGTCATCGTATAGTCTAATCCATTCAATTGTTGGAATTAGAGCTATCTTGTCTGAACTCACATCACCATAGCAGAATTCCACATGCACAGAGGCCCAAAAAAGCCAAGATGAAAACCACTTCATCTTCCATTAATTTTGAGTCTGAAATGAAATAAACACAGGATCCCTTCCTCCTTCCTCAAACCTTTTTATTCTATTCTTACTAATGATTCACTTAACATGTACTAATAATTAAAATATTTAATTCTCATTATAACGAATACTAACAATTTCATTAAATCTTATTTTTATTACCCTATTTTAACAAATTTTTTTTATTATTAGAAATGTACTTCCCCCCCTAACTTATTGATCTTACTTATACCTATCTTAACCCTTATCCTATAATTTTCCCTATGTCCTTACATATTTGTCAGTTGAAATATCAGACCTTTTTCAAAGTCAATGGAGCACTTTAATGCTTTAAGAATTTCTATGCCTATTGTTCCACATGGATGTCCTTCTACTTCCATTAAACCAAACTTTATATTTTCATCTATTTTTTTTCCTATTCTGATGGTCAAAGGAATTGTTGTTTCTAATTTCCCTGATATTCCATTAACTCTTATCTTCTCTGTGGATTTATATGGGAGAATTTCTGGAAGAATTCTCATATTCAAAATGGGAATATACTGATCCTGGCTCTATATAACAAACTTGACCAATTTTCCTTTTTTGTCTAATTTTATATGTACCATCACTAATAATCTGTTAAAATGATCCCTCACTAGTGGAGTAATAGTGTGCAAGGTGTATTGTGTAGCGCCCTGTAAATCCTCTGTTGGGGTGGCTTTTTCTTCTGTCAGCTGCAATCTATATTCATATCCTAGTTCTAGTGGATCCTTCAAGAGGCTATTTCTCCAGTTTCCACATCCTAGTTCTATTGGATCCTCCAAAAAGCTATTCTTCCAGTCTGACAAGGCATCTTCCTGATTACACTCTTTAAGGAATTCTTTAATATGTATCTGCAAGACTGATCCTTCTCTTTACTCCCATATTTGTAGTAATTCATCCTCCTCTATGGATGCCACTTCCTTGACCCAATCTGCCATCTTTTGAAATCTATATAAGAAAAATTCCTTATTATATAACTATCTCTCTAATCTTGAACTATTCTTACTTATTTACATTATTTTTTTTAATTCATCTTAACTTATTGCTATACTATATGTTAGTATTTCTTAATCTAAATCGCCTTTCCATGTCTTCATTTGTGAAGAATGGAACCATTTTGCTACTTTTCTTTTTCCTTGCTGAACTTCTAACTGATATACAGTAGGACTAGCTTTATTAACTATTCTCACTGATCCCTCCAATATGGGACAAAGTACATGATCTTTTTCTTTAAACTGCCTATACATTATCCTATCTCCTATTTTCCATTCCTATGGATGTAAAATTGGTCCTAACTTTTGATCCATCTGTTGAGTTTTTACCTTTAATGCTATTGCCACTTGTTTATGTGTTTTAGAAACAGATTTTAAAAGTTGTTGCATCCATTGGTCACTTAATATTTTAGGCTGCATCTGGGGATTTCCAACTATCCACCATTGTTCTGGCAATCTCATGTTTCATCCAGTCATAGCTTTAAATAGTGTTACTCCGTGAGATGCTACTGTTCCTCTAATGGCCATTAATATTAACGGAAATTTCTGATCCCAATTTTTACCCTATTGATTTACTACTTTTCCCAAAGCTGTTTTCAGTGTTCTCTTTGTTCTGTCTACTTGTCCTGAGCTTTGAGGATGCTGTTATATACAACCTCTGTTTGGCTATGTCTATACTTGCACTTTTAAGTCAATTTAACTAAGTCGACTTAGTGCATCTACGCTATAAAATTAAGTCAACTTAAAGGGGACCTAGCAAAGTGGACCTAGAGCTTCTCTACTTGATGCCTAGGTTGACTGGCAGGGGCTAGCGGGACCTTGGGCAGGTCCATGGTGGCAGGGGGGCACCCCTTGTGTGCAATGGGGCAAAGGGCGACAGGGACCCTGGCAGAGCATGTGGGCAGGGTGTGACACTGTCTGGATTTAGGGAAGCATTTATGATATTTTCTATTCATATATCATAAATGCTATAATCCATAGGAACTATTTCATGTTTGGTATCAATAGAAAGGTAGTAATTTGCTGGGAATGATTATATAGTTTATGTTTAGGAATTCTATTTTGATTGGAAGTTAGGAATTTGGTGTTATATCTATATGTTAACTTGTATGATTCTGTGGGAACGCTCCAGACAGGATGTCACCAACCATTGTCTCCTTAATGTTAAGGAATCTGCCAGGTGATATAGGACCAGGAAGTAACCTGATGAGCCATTAAGGACACAATGGTTGTATTCCTTATGTTCTCCTTGGCTCTTAACTTAGCCTGTTCATCTGCCCTATTATTCCACCAGGCCTCTTCTGTGCTTTTCTTATGTGCTTTTACTTTTCCCATCAATACTGGTTTTGATCTTCCTTGAGCTAAATTCCACAAATAGAATAATTTTTCAGATGAGCTATGGGCTTGTCATCTGCTGATTTCATTCCCCTTTTGCCACTGAGGCATACAATTTACTATGGCTCTTAATACCCAATCGGAATCTGTGAAAATAGCAATTTTCTTATATTCTGGGACATTGTCTAATACCAGAATTAGAGCCACTATCTCAGCTGCTTGAGCTAAGTGTAGGAGACATTGTCCCTTTAAAACCATTTCATCAGAAATTCTGATAGTAGTATATTCAGTATAAGGTTGTGCTTCCCTATAATAGCTTGAACCATCTACAAACCAGATCTCATCCACCTTTCCATTTACTTCTTGCAATATAGCTCCTCCCTGGAACAATATAGGTCCTTCTGGAGGGATTTCTGGCAAAGGACATTCATGCTGTTCTCTTTCTATTAAAAGTCCATAGGGGACTGGAGATAAAGCTTGAACTTTCTCCATATTTACATTTTTATGCAGCAAAGCTAGTGTCCATTTAGTTAACCCAAGACTGCATACATGGCCATCATTTATTTTTCCTGTTAAGACATACTTTACAGAGGAGTGTGTTTTTAATAACACTGGGAATAATCCTACCATATATTCCCAATGCTACAGAGCCCATACTAATGCTAATACTTCCTTTTCACATGAAGTGAAACCCTGTTCCACTCCCTTGAGGCTTCTAGAAGCATAAGCTACTGGTCTCAGTCCAGTATTGTAGTCTTGACTGAGGACAGCACTCATTCCAGTATTAGTGGTGGCCAACTGAAGCACAAAAAGTTGTCCTACTTTTGGATAGGCGAAAGCTGGATCCTGTGCTAGTGCTTGTTTCAACTGGGTAAAAGCTTTTTGTTGCTCCATACCCCATTCCCATTTAGTACCTTTTAAAAAAATAACATATAACAGAGAAGCCTTCTCTACATAATCTTCTATGAAATCCCTGGAAAAATTTGTCATCCCTAAGAATGATCTTAAAGTGAAGATATCTGTTTGGGGCTGGTAATTTCTGCAATAATTCTACTCTTTGGTTATCTGGTGAGCATCCTCCTTGTCCTAAAGTGACTCCTAAATAGGTCACCTGTTGCAAACATATCTGAGCTTCTTCAGAGCTGACCTTAAAACCTGTTTCTTTTATTTTCTGCAAAACCTGATCCTAGATTTCCAGATTTTTTCTTTGTTTTTGTGCTAATTAATATATCATCTACATATGATATTATACTATCTTTATTAGACATATTATCCCCATTTTAATTACATGCATATGGCATATAGTGAACGAAGAATGGAATCCTTGGGGGGTTCTGCAGAAGCACAGCTGCCTCCCCTGAAAGGTGAATGCAAATTTGTACCAGGAATCTGGATGTAATGGTATAGCAAAAAATGCATTTGATAAATCTAAAACTGTAAACCATTTAGCTTCTCCCATTATAGAAGCAATCACTTCAGGATGTTTGACCACTATTAGTGCAGTCATTGGAGTTATTTTGTTCAGAGGTCTGAAATCAATAGTCAAAATCCATGTCTTACCATCTCCCTTCAGAACCAGCCAAATAGCTGAATTATTTGTACTTTGTTGTTCTATTAAAACTCCGTGATCTAATAGACCCTGAATAGTTTTAGCTAGACTCTCTTCTGCTTCTGTAGAATATCCATATTGCCTTTGAGGTGAGGGATCAGGTCCAATGATTAGAACTTCTGCATCTATTTTGCCACACTCTGCTTTATTTTTTGCCCATGCTTTCTTTTGTTTTAGGGCTATCTTTAATACTTCTTTTGGCCAGCTAGGCCATTTCATTTTTTCAACAGCTTTAATGGCAGCTAATCTGTACCCTGCTTCTATCACCACTGGTTCTTCTAAAACATCTAAATTCTAAAACACTGTTGCAACCTTGTCAAATCTCCTTTTCTGAATGGGGAGAGTTTCTCTTTGAATTTCACATAAAAGCCTTTGCTCTTTCCTCTATAAATCACAAAGGTGTAAACTTTGGATCCACTGAAATCATTGCTGTTCAAATATTGGGATTAAATCCAAACAGCAATGCTTTCATAAATGGAACTACATTATATGCTGTATATGCTACTGCATCCCTTTCTGTTAGCCCAGAGTGTTTAAATACTAATTTCTTCCTAGCTATGTCTGGTTCTGGTTCTGGTCTTTCCCCTGGTTGTTGTTTTTCCCTATGAACCCATATCACTAGATCTTCACTAGGGAAGAAGAATCTTAATACACCCTGTATGTCATATGGAAGTCCTTCAAAGTCTTCCATACTCATACATTCTTTTATTAATGCTGAGAGATCCCATCCTACTAATCCAGGCATTCCTGATGTCCTGGTTAGCCATTTAATAATTGAACTTCTATTTAAGGGACCTAAGGACTTTCCCAAAGATCTTAATTGTTCAGGGGAGTAAGGTTTTTCTTCTGTTTGTTTTTCTCGATCTCCTTGGTTACCAGATGCAGTCATTTTAGTTACTGTTGTTATTACTGGCACTATGGAGAGGTGGTCTTTGAAATTTCTCTAGTTCTTCTCTCAATGAGCTATATGGTCCTAAAGGTGATTCTTTTTCTTTTAGGTAATCATTGAAATTATCCCAATCATCTTCTGATTCTAATTCTTCACTTTCCCACTGACTTCTGCTGCATTTAACTGCTGATATTACTCCTCTGCTAATCCTTAATTCTTCCCTTAAAGCATCCATCTGTTTTAAGCAAGCTGCAAGATCTATTCTTCCCTTTTCTCCTGCATCTGAGAGCATCACTCTCAAAGCAGCCTGATTATCTGTTGCCAATCTTCTCCAAGTCTTAGTTTCTCGAATCATTCTTTCTAATTCTTCTTTTCTCTCATCTAATTCCTTTTGAAATATCCTTAACTGAGTGGATTGAGTCAACATAGTTGTTTTCAAATTATCTGCCTCAGTTTCTACATTCTTTAATTCCTTGCTGATTTTCTCCTTTTCTCCTTGTAAAGTCTTCTTTTCTCCTATAAATTTTTCTATTTCTTTATCTAAAATGGTTGCTGCCAAATATAACCCTTGCAAAGCAGCCTGCTTTCTTTCTTTCTTAGTGGGTTTTCCTTTAAAAATGCCCTTTTCTAAGTGGACCCATTGATCCCACTGCTTGCACAACTGTTGAAAGGCTCAAGGTCCTATGAAGGCATTCTCCTTCCATGGACCTCATCCTACTCTCTGGACAAAATCTTTCAAGCTTTTTAGGTATACCTCTTTTCAGCACTCAGCTACAACAGCACTATATCCATAACAACTACTTATTCTTTAACCTTACCTTGCTTACCTGCTGGTGCTCCTTTTTTTGGTTACGTGTGTGGTGTGTGTGTGTTAAGTGTTATTCCTTCCTGTCTTGCCTTAAAAGTGTCATACAATTAGAACACCATACATTCTAACCATCCTTTAACAGTGCTATACAAACACCAGGCTTCGCAGTCAAGTCACTTACTACAATGTCTTGACCTATCTCTCTACAGTGCTCTTAAAAAGACACTAGGCCTGGGATACCAAACTGCTACTTGTCTTCACAATCTGGCTAACGCTTTATCCAGAGGCTCTGTTAGGCCAGTGGATCTTTCTAAATAACACACTTTCGGTGTGATGTGTTTGCATAGTTTGTGAAATCTGCATATGTATGCTTTGTATTGTATGTATTGTGTTCTATGTGTTGTATATGCACATATAACAGTCAATATGCAAATATGCAAATATTGAACAGTAATATTCATAAAACATTATTAATATTCATATGTATCATTAATATGTAAACATACTCATTAGTATGTGAATCAATAATTTTTTATACATATTTTTCCGCTTTGGTGCCTGTTATTTTCCGTTTAAGCAAGCAGGGTCACCCAGGGATGCCAATTTATTACCTCAGAGACTCAGTTTACCCAGATGTTTTAAGCGGTTTGTGTTAAGTTTACCAAAAATCGCTGCTTTAAGGTAAAATCAATGTGGTCAGCTTGCCCAATGGTTAAACACCCTGGAAAATACAACTACAGCCCATTGATCAAGAACAGACATAGAGCAGAAAGTTCTTCGAAAACAAAGTTAACATTTATTTGTTTTCACATTACTACAGTAAGAATTGAATACTGAGAATATTTTTACCATAGATAAATCAGTTCAGCAGAGAACTAAATGACAGTTAGATAGAATGCAGGTACTCCGCTGTGATACACTATTTAAAAAAAAAACTTGCATAGACATTCAATACTTATCAATAACTTATACTATATATCTTAAACTTATTAGAAATCCTTAATAATTTATATCATTCAACAAATGATGATCAGTCATTTGTGGAATGGGTGGAGATGAGCCCCTCTCATTTAAACAACAGTCATTCAGCTTTATTGACAGGCAGACCTGAAGCGCTCCTTTTACTTACCAAATCTTATAAATCATCCCACTGACTCATCTTATGGATCCTTTTCTGATCTGTCATAGGCAAAGGATGGCCTTAAAGTCTAAGTAAATCACTAGGACTGAGTTAGCTAGTTTACTTAGACCTCTTAGCACACCAATGCCTCACCAGTATCTCTGGGTCCAATTCCTTCTGCGACGATCTTTCTTTCTTGATGGGGCTGTTGCTGCCGTCTTACCATTTCATGGGGTCTGCTTTGGTCTCCTTCTTCAGTTCCAATCTAGTCTCCTTCTGTTCCAGTCTGGTCTCCTTTCTCAGCCTGAGGCTCTCAGTCTTCTGGGCTTCAGTCTCCTACAAGCTCCTCAGCAGCTGGCTGCTCCTCTTATACCCTCAGGAAGGGAGGGGGTGCTACATGCACAAACATGCCAAGGGGAGGGATGAGGAGTGAGAACATGACAGAATATCAGGATGGGCAGGAGGTGAAGAGTAAGAACATGACAGAAAGTCAGGAAAAAAGGCAGGGAGGGGGGCACGTGCCAGGATGTGGGGGAGGGGAGATGCCAGGAAAAAGAGGGGGGCTTTAAGGAGCAGTATAGTAGGGCAATATAAAGTTTATTAAGGTGGAATTCTGATAGGAGATAGTGTTAAGGGAAATGTATATGTGAGGTACTCCTTAAAAGAGTATGAGAGGGAGCGGAGTCACTGATCAATCACAAGTTGAAGTGACCTATTCTACACTAATCTTTTATTGCTAACTACTCTGTTTGCATGACACAAAATGTTCCTAATTACTGTTGTTACTTTGTAACTGGCTAGCATCCTTTGCTGCTGCCTTCCAGAATTTTAAACCCCTTCTGAGGTTTTTCTGTCAATTTCCCTTTTACATTCATCCCATAGCCTTAGATATTTTGGGACAAAAATCTCTGGTCACATCTTGGCTACCAGCATAAAGGTCATTGACCATGTCTACACTATGGGTGTAGCTGTACTGCTGTCACTTCATTATGTAGAGTTACATTACACAGCAATCAAATCAATTTTTCCATCATTGTAGTAATTCCATCTCCCTGAATAATGGTAGCTATAGTGATGGAAGCATTGCTACACTGACCTTGATGTATCTATCCTGCACTTTTTCACATCTCTGAGCATTGTAGCTATGTTGGCCCATGTGGAAGCAATGAAACCACCACTGGCTGCAAATGGTTGTGGGAGTTAGAGGACCCCTGAAGCTCCACCTCAATTACAATTTGAGTTTTTTACAAGGTCCTCCCCAGGGGCATAGGAAGAAGTGATTTTCTGACAGGGCCTGTGATTGACTGGGGTGGGACAGGGCTACTTCCTGCTTCCAGTCCTGTTATTTTGGCAACTGGAGCATCCATCATCTTAATAATTCTCGGCCAATTGCTTTGCCAAACTTCTTGCTTCCAGTCATGTGACTAGCACCAGGAAGTTCGGGTAGCAACCTGCCAAAAGGTGCCTGATGCTCCAAGCTTAAGCATAATGTCAGCAACAGAAGCAACAGATTGGGTGGGCCTGCTTTCAAAATGTGTGGGCTGTGGCCACTCAGGCCCACCCGTAGTCACACCACTCTCCTCCCCACATTTATAGCATATGAGGGAGTCTCCAAACAAATGAGCAAAAATAAAGCTTCTCTCTCTCTTTCAAGGGAAAGAGAGAAAGGAATCAGAGTAAAAGAAAAGACAAAGGTGGTCTGTCTCTTAGGCAGTCTTTCAGGTTGCCCCTTTAGGTCTTGATTTATCAGCAAGTATAGTGTCTTTAAGCAAGATTAGGGTCTGCCTACAGCCCCTCCTCTTGACTCACCTCACTTTATACCAGCTCTGGACAGTCTCAGGAATGGTGAGGTCTGTGATTGCCTCCCTCTTTGCTGATCTGCCTCTGCAGTCAGCAGTCTCTGAGGCCTGGTCTACACCAGAAAATTAAGTTGGCTTAACCACATAGTGTAGGAGTGTGAAAATAGACATCCCAGGGCAGTGTAGTTAAGATGATTTAGCCCCACTATAGACAGCACTAGATTGACAGAAGAATTTTTCCGTTGACCTAGTTAACACCTCTTGGGGAGGTGGATAATCTAACACCAACAAAAGAATCCCTGGGGTGGCATAGGAAGTGTTTACACACTGAAGCACTAAAGGCACTACTAGAGGGCTACTCTGTAGCATTTTAAAGTGTTGACATACCCTGCAATCTTCTCCTTCTGTACCACCCCTTCCTGTGGCAGGCTTTCCCTCCTACAGCAAAAGCAAGCCTTACAGGTACACCTGGTTATAGCTGGCTGAGTCCAGAAATGCTCATTAGCCTCCTCCTTACTGTAGTTTACCCTGGATTACTGTACACCAGATACAAACTCATAGGCAAGAGAGCACAGTGTGATAAAAGCCAAATTGTGAAAAAATTCCGCTTGGGCTCATAGATACTCATTACATAATGATTCAGTGGCTATTTACATAAACAGATATCACGGCAAGATCCATGTTTTTAAAATCCACTTTTTTTTATTAGTAACTAATGGACAATCATTACTGCTAGATCTCCCTTATTCCATTATACTTTTATTCGCCTATCATCATGGGTCACTTAGTATTCACCAGCTGCTCCTTTCTAAACTACTATTATTATTACATTTGTATTACTGTAGCACTGTAGGGCCCAGTCATAAGCCATGATCCCCTTGTGCTAGGTGCAGTACAAACATTCATTTGACTAAAAAAGTAAAATCTTTGTCAGAGGGTGCATCACTCACACCAGGTTGGTACCTCCCTCTCTGGAGATCAGTTTGAAGCTGATGCCTTCTCTTCAGAGCTTGCACACCATCACTGTACTTGCCTGCAGTCCCTCTCACTACCTCAGGACCTGCAGCATCCTCTTCATGACTCAGCTTTTTGTCGGTGTCACCATCTATGGCTCTCCCTTTTCTGGAGGTTAATGTCTCAGTCCAATAATTATGTCTCATCTCCACTATTCTGGGTTCCATTCCAAGGACTATATGGATAGTAGCCTCCTGCTACACCTCTAGTACTTCTCATCGCTGCCACAATCCCCTGCGCTACTTCCCCATGACCACAGTCCTTGTCCATACTTAACTCAGCTACTCAATACCGACAGCCCACCAGTAGCTCTCTGTTGCTCCCACAGTCCCTGCCAGCGGTACTAATGTTCTTTCAGTCTGCAAGGGGCACAGTCCTTTGGTCTCCCAGCAGCAACTGAGCTTGCCTTGCCCTGGCAGCTCCTTTTATATGAGTCTGCTACACCCAGATTGGCTGCCTCTCTCCCATTGACTGCACCTCTCTGGACTACTCAGAGGACTTTCCTACACTGCTCCCTGCTGACGTTATCCCTTTCTAGACTTGTAGGGGGCGTCTACACTTGTAAATTAAGTCAACTTAAGCCTGCTTAAGTCAACTTAATTTACTCTGCGTCTGCACTACAATTTCCTTAAGTCGACTTCAGTTGCTGCTTAAATTGACTTAAGGAAATTTTAAGTCGACTTTATTAAACCTACTTTAAAGTCGACTTTACTGGCTAAGTCGACTTTATTAAGTCAACTTAGCCAGTGTAGACGCGGATTAGCCCTCAGTCGACTTTAAGTCAATTTAAAGGGCCCCCAGGGTTCCCCCACTGACCTCCCTGCCAGGGTGGCTGGCACAGCCAGAGACTGGTGTGCCCACCCACAGGGCAGGAAACAGCCCTGCCCACTCTGCTCCTAAGCCCTGCCACTGTCCTTATCCTGCTCAGCTCCCATTGTACCAGGGTACAATGGGGCAAATGCTGAGCCCCCTGGCACTTTGAAAGAGGTGCCCCCCTGCCACCATGGACCAGTCCCAGGTCCACCTAGCCCCTAGAAGTCGTCTTAGGCATCCAGTGTGGACACTCTAAGTCGATTTGACGAGGTCGACTTTAAGTCGACCTAATTTTATAGTGTAGACATGCTAAGTTGACTTATTTGGCCAAGTGTAGACATAGCCGTATGGCACAGACACCCCATAAAAACCCTATACACATTATATATCAATATCCTATTAAAATATTGTACTACTATTCACAGACAATATACTACTGTTGAAGTGCCTATATTCTACATGGCTCTGTTCATGATATTTTTCTGGCCGTATAAAAACAATATTTTTTTACCTTGATCAGAAATATTAAAATACCTCGTGTGTATTTCCTTCAGCATAGTTTTAAAAGGAAATTACTTTGCTTAGCTCAGTCCATATATTTGTCCATTACCCTGAAGTTTCTTACAGACTACATCCGTTTCAAAAGAAGCACCTTCAAACAATATTGTATACTCAACCTCTCTATGAAACTCAGTCCACCCATTTGTCTTCACTGTCTGGAAACTTAGCATCATCCTTAATCCAGAAAACTGACATGTCTATTAGTCCAAATCCTAGCCTGGCTAGTGTTGCAAGAGGTAGCAAAGATGCTGAAACATGCATCCCCTCCTAAGCAATTGTACTGAGCAGAATAGGACACCAGAGTGTGGCTCCAGAAGGACACATGATGGGGAGAATTTTGTGCCAGAGGATTATGTACCATTGTCAAGCAAATGTTGCTCTCTGCAACTTAGGTGCTAGCTAGCTGGAGGTCCAGATATAGTTCCCTAGCCAGCAGATGATTCCACCATAGGTCCACACTGAACAGGTCAGTATGGTAGCTAGTCTATCCTCCTAATGTTCTCCTAGCAATATGGAGGGATTCCATCCTGGTGCTTGCAAGGGAGTGGGTGACAAAGCTCTCTATTCTCCTTTTCTCCTGTTGTGCAGTAGTAAAGAAGAGGACAGGATCTAATCATAAGTTCAAAAATCTGTATAACGTCACTCTTGCAACATCACCTGTGCATACCATTTCTTTCACTCCACCTCTGCTGAAATCTTCATCCATATCTTCATTTCCTCTCTTCTTAACTATTGTAGGTTTTTTTCTCAGAAATCTCTCTAAGCTCAGCTCTTTAGACTCTAGCATATACAATGTGTTGCAGACTTTCTATGCTCAGAACGTGCCATTAGCTTGCCATACAATTCAGGATTCAACTCAGAGCTGTTGTCTTGTCCTCCTGGCTTTCCAAACCATTCTCCATGGACTTTCTCTAGCTTACCATATGAGTCTTATTTCTCTCGCATCCTCTTTCTGCTACCTCCATGGTCTAGCACCAGCCTCCTTATTTCTTCACACAGTCTTGCCACTAATAGTGCAAACACTTTCTCATCTTAAGCTCCTGCCATGTGGAACAAACTCCATCTCCATCTCTTTTCAAAGCTCAGTTGAAAATATACAAAGGTTGCTTACCTGCGGTAACCGATGTTCTTCAAGATGTGTGTCCCTGTTGGGGTGCTCCACTCTAGGTGTCTGTCACGTCCTCGCGGCGAGCTCGGAGATTTATGCCACAGTGTCCCCTCTGGCCGCGCTCACGCGACCCACCGCAACCGTCCCCAGTGTTCTGGGTCACGTGCGCACAGCCAGGATCCCTCAGTTCCTTCTCAACCGTCAAACGGCAGAGACGGAGGTCGCGAGTGCTCCCCATAGTTGTTAGGAAACTAGTGTAAAATAGTTTAAAATAGTTTATATTAGTTAATGTTAGAGTTAGGTTACTTATAGATTTAAGGAAGAGTAAGGAAAGCCGCTTCGTTAAACGCGGCGGCATTTTAAAAAAAAAAAAGGGAGAGAAGCCGCTTCATTTAAAGCGGCGGTGTAAAAAAAAAAACAAAAAACCCAACAACGATGCCCGGTCCAGCGGGTTTTAAAAGGTGTACCCTCTGCCGTGATGCGATGCCCGCATCAGATGGGCACTCAAAGTGCATCAGATGCTTGGGCGAGGGACACATTCCCAGCAAGTGCCCTCACTGCAGCAAGCTGACAGCGAGGGCGAAGAAGGACAGAGAGCTGCGCCTGAAGATGATCGAGATGGAAAGGTCACTGCGGCCAGCCTCTTATCCAGGGAAGATCTCTCCCCTGAGGCAAAGAGGCAGA
Organism: Pelusios castaneus; assembly: GCA_007922175.1. Lineage (NCBI taxonomy): Eukaryota > Metazoa > Chordata > Testudines > Pelomedusidae > Pelusios > Pelusios castaneus. Next base: position 26,540,664 of record ML685780.1, read on the forward strand.
GAGGAGAGGAAAAGATCATACACTCCCTCTAAGAGCCCGCCTGAGGGACTGAGGGACCCTGGCCATGCGCGCATGACCCAGAACACTGGGGGCGGTTGCGGTGGGTCACGCGAGCGCGGCCAGAGGGGACACTGCGGCACAAATCTCCGAGCTCGCCGTGAGGACGCGACAGACACCTAGAGTGGAGCACCCCTACAGGGACACCACTCGACGAAGAAATGTTTTCTCCTCAGCCTATAACTCTTCGTTTCCATCTTCCATCTGTTATTGGTCTTATGCCTGAATACTTTATTCAGTCACCACAAAATGTTTTTACATCACTGCATTTGGTAATGTATACCCAATACTCTATTGCATTGTTTAGTTCTAAGAGGCATTTGGGGATATGCCCTGCATGACAGATTCAGTATAAAATATAGCTGAATTCTGTTGTTTTGGTCTTCCTATAAACCAGCTTATAACACATACCAACTTCCTAAGGGTCAATTTATTTAGTTTGTGTAATATTTGGGGGGAGGGAGGAGAGCAGGATGACTGGACATTGAAGTATATGCAGAGAAGACAGGGAGAGGAGGGGGAAGGATGGCTGGGAGAAGGAGATTAGATGGGAGAAGATTAAATGAAAATCAAAAGAACAACTTATTGGTAGTTTTCAAAGAGGGAAAATCCTATATCATGTTAACAAAGAAAAACACTTGCATGCAACCATCATATTACTTTTGCATATAAGTCACTGCTGTAGTTGTCACATGGATGTTGCAGGAATATGAGTGGGAGGCAATCCCTATAGTAAAATGTGTTCCTTACCTTGAAAATATGAGAGTACTCCATGCCTAGTGCATACCTTCTTGTTTTGTTTACTTCCTCATTGTCAGAAAACAGCTGTCTTTGCCTGTAAAACAAGAGGAGTTTTGTATGACTTGAACAAGACAGGCAGATCTGGTTCCCAGACCAGTTGTGCTGTTCCATTGAAAGCTATTTCATGCAACCATTGGAATGATATGCCCTAACATTTATAACAGAGTATTACTATTAAAACCAAAGGTTCTATTGAAACAGAGCCAAATATTACATAACATTGTAATATGTCAATTAGAACTGAATTAGATGAAGTCCATTGGATAGAGACATTAAATAAGCCTTCTGGGAGAATATTTTGACTTTTGATCACAGGTCATTTTATGCTGCTTCTGCACTGAGTCACCAAGGTAACACAAATCAAACATCTTGCTTAGAATTTTCTAAGGTCAAAGAATCATGTACAGTGTTACATTTTCTGTCACACAAATATCATGCGACTGAATAAAAATTCTGACACGTTATTGTCCATCAACATTCTGTGCCCTGAGCAATTTTTCACATAAATAAAATATAGCAAAGTGCACAGCTCAGACTACTCACAGCCCTGTACATAGCAGTCCAACTGACAGACGTGGGCTGACAGACGAAGGCCCTGGGAGTATAAGCAGAATCCATTTGACAACTGAGAGGGGCCTGTCCCAACTGGCCTTGTTGTTTGATAGTTGAATTTCATGTATTTGTCATGGAAAGAAGATTTGTGTCAGGAGTTTGGGATGAGCCACTCTCAAGGCCAATTTGGCCAGAACAAACCAAAGATTGAACTTGGGGAAGAAAGAATGCAGCGGTACAACATGTTCTCACCTTCTCTGATCTGCCATCTCATTCTCTAGAAACTCAGATTTCATTTAAAACAAAAAGGTGAGTCTCTAGTCTTTATGGTTACAATCAAAGCAAAACAAAAAAAAGCAAACAATAGAAAAAACTAGACCTTCAAAATGTAAATGGAGTGCAATTGATGCAGTGTTAACCTCCTGACTTGGCAGACAGCCTGAAACAATAGCTCTGGAAAGGTGAACTGTTCCAGTAATCTCAGTGCAGTGTAATATTGATACCCAGTTATGATGATTTAATCCTGTCTGCATTATTGACTATTTCCTACTCATAAAGCACATGGGGAAGGAGAGAGAGAATCACATTGTGAAGAACTATACAATGGATTCCGAGTGACAGTTCATTTTGGTGCTATTAGTGCATAGATTATAAGGTTTCATTTAAACCTTACCGTGATCATTTAGTTTGACTTCCTGTGTAATGCGAGGCATAGAACTTCCCTGAATTCCTGTTTGAACTAGAGCAAATCATTTAGAAAAACAGCCAATTTTGATTTAAAATTGCCAATGATGGAGATTCTATCACAAGCCTTTGCTAATTGTAGCAAGGTAATCAGCCAACTGTCACTAAGTCTCCACCCTGTTAACTCAGTAATAACCCCAAGATCAGCCAATCAGTGTGGAAACTCTCAAGGACTGAAAGCTGCCTGATCATTCTCAACAGATGGCCAAAAGACAGCATTAGTCAGCACAGGAGATCACTGTCAGCACATTATTCCAGCACCATCTCTTTGAGAGGGCCTCTTACAATGACAGCTGGAGAATTAGCCACACTATCTTCATCAAGAAGAGCACAGAGGGAAAAGGACTAAGAGGGAAGAAAAGTCTAGTACAAGGGAAGTGAAAAAGGACAAATTCCAACATTCCAAATGCTTCGGTGAGTCATAGATTCTGAGGCCAGATAGATCTATTGTGATCACCTAGTCTGACCTTCTGCAAAACATGGACCAGAGAATTTCTCTCAAAATAATTCCTGTTTCAATGTGGACATTTTTCTAAAAGATCTGTTCTATCTTTAAAAAGCCAGTTATGGAGAATCCATCACAATCCTTGGTAAATTCCAAGTTCCAAACCTGACGGTTAAAAATGTATACTTATCTCCAGCTTGAATTTGTCTAACTTCAATTTGCAGTTATTGGATCTTGTTATACCTGTGTCTGCTAAAGTGAAGAGCCCATTATCAAATATTTCTTCCTTAATGAAGAGGTTAAGGGATGAGGTTAAATTAAATAAATTGAACTCCTTGAGTTCAGCTTACATGATAAATAAATTTGTTGGTCTTCAAAAATGCCACAGGACTTTTTTTTTGTTTTACTATTAGGTATGTTTTCTAATTCTTTAATTATTCTTGTGGCTTTTCTCTGAACATCTCCAATTTCAACATCTGTCACAGACTGTGGACACAGTATTCCCGTAGTGGTCACATTAGTGCCAAATACAGAGATAATATAGCTTCTCTACTTCTTCCTGAGATTCTGTTATAGGTGCATTAAGGATTGTATTTTCCCCTTTGGTCACAAGACCACACTGGAAGCTCAGGGTCAGCTGATTTGCCACCATGACCCTCAAGTCTTTTTCAGAATCCCATCTTGTATGTATAGCTCATATTTTTTCCTAGAGGCATAATTTTATATTTGGCCATATTAAAATGCATGTTTGCTTTGTGTTCAGTTTAACAAGCAATTTTGTTGGTTCTGTATCAGTAACCTAATCTTTGTTATTTACCATTCCTTTAATCTTTCTGTTATCTGCAGATTTTATCAGCAATGATTGTATATTTGCTTCCAAGTCCCTAATCAAAATGTTTAATAGCATAGGGCCAAGACCCTGCAGGACCCCAATAGAAAGGCACCCATGAAATAATGATTCCTCATTTAAAATTACATTTTGAGACCTATAATTTAGCCAGTTACTAAGAGGCGGAGCTCTAGGTAGAACATTTTTCTGCCAACTTACCTTATGTTTTCCAAATCTAGAGCTCAGCTAGCAACATATGGCTCAGACTGAACAGGTTCCAACTTCACCAAAAATCTTACCTTTTACACAGAGAACGTCTGCTTTCTCCACAATCAAAATTAAAAGTTTTCTCAGAGTCCTTATTAGCACTCAGGTTTGTGATTACAAATCCTTTCTTAGTTTTCAAGAGAGACCACAAAAAGGAGGCTCGCTGCAGCAAAGCTACAGAGTCTCTGAGGTTCTCCCCGCCCTGCACTCCTATACTGCATGGCTGATGTCAAGGGATCTCTGTGAGGTCACAGCCTCCTCACCACCTTTCCACAATAGGTTGAGGTTCTGCCAAAGACCCATATGATGTCATTACCACACCCACTTTTCCCTTGCCAGGCTGATGTCTGGCTCTGGCTAGCCCTTTTGAATGTTTGGGCTGCTCCTCCTGAGTAACCCCCACTTGCTCACTATTGATTCTGGGGAGCAAAATGCTACCCAATAAGACAGCAGAATCTCTTTCTCATCCCACAATGAGTTTTTTTTCAGAGATTCATATTTTTTTTTTTTTTTTTTTTTTAGCCCAGAAGGGACCCACCATTAGATCTCCTAATCCAACCTGTATTTCACAAGCTATGAAATTTCACACAAAATCTCCCCCCCCCCCCCCCGCATATTAAGCCCAATAGTTTGTGTTTCACTAAAACACATCTTCCAGAAAGACATCCAGTCACGATGTGAAGGCACCAGGAGAGAGAGAATTCAGCACTTCCCTTCGTAATTTATTCCAGTGGTTAATCACTCTCACTATTTTAAAAAAAATTGTGCCTTACTTCTCATTTGAATTTCCGTGGTTTCAGCTGACAGCCGTTGGTTCTTGTTATGCCTTTCTTGGCTAAATTGAAGAGCAATTTGGTACTCATTATTTTCTCTCCATGAAGGTTCTTACACACCATAATCAAGTCACCTCTCAATCTTCTTCTATAGCTAAATATGATTGAGCTCTTTAAGTATCTCACTGTAAGCCACTTTCTCCAGTTCTTAAATAATTCTTATGGTTCTTTTATGAACCTCCTTCAATTTTTCAACATCCTTTAAAATTGTAGACAGACTGTAAAGCATATTCCAGTATCAGTCTCATCGGTGCTACATACAGAAGTGAAATTACTTCCTACTCTTCCTCACTACACCCCATTTATACATCCAAGGATTACACCAGCTCTTTTTGACACAACAACATACTGGGAGTTTATGTGGAGATCCTTGTCCACTATGACTCCAGATTATTTTCAGAGTCACTGTTTTCTAGAGTCCTCTGTTCTGTAGGTCTGGCCTATGTTCTTTATGTCTAGATTAGAACTGTACATTTGTCCTCCTCATGTGTTTTGTTTGAATGGGCTGCCCTGTCCTCAACATTATTTACCACAACACCAATCTTTGTGCCAGCTGCAGATTTTACCAGCTGTGATTTGATATTTACTTCCAGATCATTGGTGAAAATGCTGAAAATGAGCATTTAGAGTTAGTGGCTGAGACCTTGTTTATCCCCCAGGCATGGCATACCTGCTCCACTCTGCAGACCAGGAAAAGGACATCCAGCCCAATTCTCATATGGGGTCAAAAAATATGCTTAGCAGCAGTTTCAACCATGTGATTATGAATCTCATGTGGGGGTCAAATGCTAACAAACTCACTTCACATCTAGAGGGTGAACAGGCTCCACTTCTTTGTGTCTGAGCTTTGCACCTTCTAAACTAGTAAAAGAATTCTCACTTGATGGTCTCTATTTTGTAGTTGGGGAAAACCAAGGGACAGAGAAATGAAATGACGTGCTCATGGTCACACAGTGGTTCAATGGAAAATCCAAGCACAGAACAACGTCCTCAGAGAAGAAGGATTTTCTGTTACCTAGCTGGCTGTACGAGGAAGACAAAGTGGGTGAAGTGATATCTTTTAGCTGGTAATAATTATACATACACACGTATTTCTGATATTCTGTCTCATCAGTGCTGAAAGATACTACATGACCGTCACTCTTTAAAAAACAAGAAAATAAACAAACCCGCAGAGACCTAACTGAGAATGATCAATGGGGTCTAGTTGTGGTATGAAGGCAGAGGAAACTGTCCTAGCCCTCACCCCATCCAGCACCCAGAGTATCCAGAGAAAGGGACAGTGCGGTGAAGAAGGCTGCTAATGCTACGATTCTCTCAAATAACTTACAGTCTGCAGTCAACTGTTTCTATATGTTGATTTCATACCCTCTAAACTTCTTGCTTATGAAAAACCTGCATCTACAATGCTGCATCTTCAGACATCCATCCTGGCTATAATAAAGTTTACATATCAGCTTTATTTGATACCTTGGTGATAGGTGCCTTTTTAAATACCCAATTTAGATACTGTAAATAGCCTATGTTCAACACACATCTCCTATGAGTCACTTTATGTCCTATTGGAACCAGCATCATTCTCGATGACATCCCAAAATGGCAACTATACACAATATAATATGTAGTAAAAGCAGTAGTGAAATTGCACACATGATGGATGACTTCAAAAGCACTTATGTGACTTAGGGACACGAATGCTTTTGAACTCATGACACCAGTAACAGAATCTGATCCACTGTCACAGGTATTATCTATGATTCCTCTCATAAGTGAATTGTTGGTGAGAGCAGCTCTGACGGATCAGTTACAGACATCAGTAAGAGTTATTTGGTTCTGCTTCTGGAGAGGAGAGAACATTTTCTAGCCCTCTGGCAGGGATGTATTTGCTACAGTCATTAGGAGATAGGATTGGCCATGGACTAGCAGGAGTGAGTGCTCATCAAAAGAATTTGCAGTTGGTTTGTTTCACAGATAGGGCTAAATCTCTGTAATTAGTCCAGGGCGTGGGAAGCTCTACAGGACCCAAAAGTATAGGAAGAATCTTTTTTCCTTTCTGAAACTGTGGCCCAGAAGTTATTTTTTCCACATTGCTAGTTATAGGCTGTTTCAGTGGATTGTGATTAGTTGTGCATTTAAAAAAAAAACAAAACAAAAACCCTTTCCTTCCCTGTATCACACAATTACTTGCATTCCCCAATCATGCAAATATTGTAACTATGAAGTTTGTATGTGCTATTTACTCTTGGGTAATGCTGGTTTTAGCAGGATTGGCCAACAGATTTCCTGTGAGCTGGAGATTTAAACCTTCGAAAGATACAAAGGACATAGGGTAGGGAGACAGTGAAAACAAATGATTCTTAAAGAACAAAGGATAAATCTGATCAAGTACAGATGGAGATTCTTCTTCAAAATAGCTCAAATATGAGGCATGATAAAGGATTTAGTACAATACTGAAGCATATTGCTAAACTGAGCTTGCACAATATGAATTAAGGCTCAAAATAATTAGATTGTTGTTTAAAATCAATGAAAAATCATATTTCTTTAAATAAACTTAGGCTCTTTTCCTTCACCTTCTGTCTTCTGAGCCTTTAAGGGTGCATTTGGGTCTAAAAATGAGGACCAAAAATTATCTTAAAAAAAAAAAAAAAAAGCTGAGATTCTCCCATAGTTGTTTAACTCCAGGAACTGTAGCTTTAAGGAAAACACTGACTATAATGAGAGTTTCAATAAAATCATGAGAATTGGCAACACTGCAAAGATCTGTGGCAGACCATATAGCTTTGGGTCCTGCATGAAGACATCTATTTAGATCAGAGCATCACAAGCCAATTCTTCAGATGCTTTCCTACTCAAGATTGGATAATATCTAGCTTAGGCAAAGGTTATCTGTATACTGGTCAATCATTTGTTTTTAAGTGAACTGCATGCAATAAAATTGTGCCCTAAGCCTGCTTCTCCACCAAATCAGGTCCACCCTTACTGGAACACACCCACATCACTGAAAGGTTTTCTGTACTGTTTACCAGAAGAGGTTATTACTACTATTGTCTTCATTTTCTATTTGCACGTGTAGCAAAAGATGATGAGGTCTTTAGTCATGGGGTCAGAAACAATATGCCCCATTCTAAAATAATACATAGTTCCATATTTGTTTATTGCCACTGGAAGACTGAACTTGAAGCCCTGGTTTGATCAGTAAACTGGCAGTTTCCTCTCTCGACCTTGCATTATTTACACTCAGATTGTTTCCAGCCCCATGGCACAAAGAATTAGTTGTCAAAAAGCTACTGAGGTAGCTTCGTTAGGTTTACCATATTTGATCTTAAATGATGTTTTCCTAGAGAAAGAACTGGCCTCCTGCTCTGCAACAAATGTGTTTGTTTTGGCTCTTTACCAGACAGCAGATAAGTATCAGTCCCAAGAGGATATTTTTACCCTAGTGCACTTTTATTTTGTAACAATATGTTAGCTGACAGGGAAGCTGCAGCTAACTACACTCTAAGCTGCTTGGCATGTAGTATGTTACATGGTAACATAGATGCAGAGTTTTGAGCAGCTCCAGGTATGATATTTTTCATAGCTGAGAGGAAGTTGCTGAGCAAGGGGATCAGAAACAATCCCCAGAAAAAGGTAGCAAGACAGTTTCACAAATACACAAAGGGACCCCATCTCCTGAAAGGATGAGGAGGTCTTTGGAACAGTTGTCTGGGATACCTGGATGGGTAAGGGCTGATATGGGCTGACTGAGGTCTGGGGCAACTGGCTGGATGTGGGGCTTGGCGCTGGGTTATGTAAGAAAAGAGGATGGATTACCTGGGGTAGCAGAATGGACAGAGGTCAAGGACAGATGGCTGGTTGGAGAGTCACAGGGACTCATGGGAGGAAGAAGGTATTTGGGACAGTGGAGGAGTCAGTGTGCTGGGGAGCCTCGCGGCGGTCACCTTGGTCACTGATTTGTTAGGGGAAGGGTGCTTGCTATAAGATAGGCTTCAATCCTTTACAGGACCAAAGAGCTACAAATTATATCAATCAAAGGATAAACTTAAAAGTATGCTGCAGGGTAAATATGACATTAAAGAACAATTGCTTGGTAAACAAAAAGGTGTTGTAAAGAAAGGCCCTGACTAGCAAGTAGAAGGAAGGCCTTGAAAATAAATGGCAAGGCCAGAAGGACTGAAGTTGGGTGGATGATTGGCTCAAAGAATAACTAATTAGATAAGGAAAAGTTTCTAAAAAGAAGACCTCTGACCAATACGGGGACTAGATGGTTTTTATTAAAACAAAGAGAATCTATCTTAAAATGAGCCAACATGGCCCTTCCCCCACACACATCAAGTTATAGCCTTTGTGAACCCAGTGCAATGGGAAAACTGTCAGGCAGAAAGGAGGCAGGAAAATAGAGTACGTTTGCCTGCACCAGGGATGAATTTGGCTCTGTGATGATAAACAAGTAGTGGCACTCTTAAATTTTCCTCTCTGCACCACACTGCCACCCCAAAATGCTGTGGCTTGCCTATTAACAGCTGCATGGAGAAGTGTATTTCATCCTCCAAATCTACCCAGTTTTCGTGAGTTGCTCTGTGTCTCTGTAGCCTGTTCTGGCGTGGAGATAATGTCAAAGTGAGAGACAAGTACAAACAACTTGCTCTATTAGGGTTGTCATTGCTGGGTTTGTTGGCCAGTTTCAAGTCTAAAATTTGCAAGTGTTGATGTACATAAAGCAGCTTATTTTGTGAATGGGTAAGTGTCTATATCTGATTCTTTTTTGAGAATGTTTGCAAATATTTAAGGCGCTTTGGTGTGATTGCATTGTGTGCTCCTTCTACATTTAGTGGACTGTCTGGTTTGGAGTCCAAAATTCTTATTCAGGATGTTATGAAGCCAGTAGTAGTTTAGTCTATATACAGGTTCGCCTGGATTAGCATAATATCTGAGCCAGGCATGTAGATTTTCCAGAATCCCAAAGATGCACATTTTCTTACGTGATATGCTTGCCAGGTCATCTAAATTTTATTTCTATTCAGATTTCTTTGGAGAACAGAAAAGTATGTTTTATCTCTTGCTAGGCTTTCTTCTGTCTAGCTCTAGAGATATTTTTGTGTCCATTTTAGTCAGAGACAATGCTTCTTAACCTGGCTGGGGTGTGTCAGGGATTTTCATCTGAAGAAATGCATCTTTGCTCATGTACTCTTTACCTATTTGATCATTCTATGTTTGGATTCCCTTCTTGTCCTTGTTGCAGAAATCCCGTTTATTAGCACAGCACAGCAGAGTATCTATTTTGTGCAGATTTCCAGTGGTAGTGTTCCTGGTAGTCAGAGTGTTGAAGAATTCACCTTTAACAGTATTTTTAAAAGTACAAACGGATCCAGGTGAGAGGCTCCCAACTAAAGTCTTGCACGCTTCTGACTATAGGAACTGCAAATTCGGGGCATTGGATAGCACTCTGGCTGGGTGGGATGGTTAATTTTCTAGTGAAAAACAAACTCCCTTTCTCCATACTGAATACCTGATGTGAAATGCCAAACTTTCTATTGCAAGCACAAATATGAATTTTCATTTGTCTTGCTAGTTATAAATTTTTTTCACATAGCTCTAGCACGCAAGATTCTTTTGTGTTCAGGGTGAGAAGAAATAAAGTAAACAAAGCTGATCTTGATTGTCTGACTTCTGGTGAATGTTCTAGGTACACCCAAGCAGAACACACCCATTATTAGCTGCTACTTCCTAAAATTCCATTAACTTTAGTACATCATATTAATGGACAAAAGCAATAAAGTAAGTGCAATAGAGGGCTAGTTTAAAGGCTAACTGCATAAATTTAGTGAGGGGTAAAAACATATCTAGTGCTGGAAAGGAGAATACACAAAGATCTTCCATGGTTCTTTAGAAGAGAGCAGTTCTTTTCCCCTTTCTATGGCCTTTTCATAGTCAAGATGACTTTCCAGTAGGTAGTAAAGGCTCTCACAGAAAGGAGTCTGGTATTGAGGTCCCAGATGCCTTTTGCATTTCTTGACTATCGTATAGTATGTACTTTTAGATAGTCCTAGAACTTCCCAAGCATCAACATACCAGTGGTAGGGCAAATTCAGAGGAGCATTTAAGGCCTAATCTACACTTGCAGCATTTTTTGGTGGCAGTCGAAGGGATCTGTGCAAGGTATGTAAAATACCTTGCATATCTCCATGCAACTTCGTAACGTCCACTTACATCCCTGTCCACACTGAGCTAAGCTGAGTGGAAATCCCATCCCTTTGACTTAGCACTACTCTTCTTACGGGGCTAGAGTTACTATGTCGAACTCCAGATTGATTGAGCATGCCTTCACTGACCGCTCAATCAAACCTGGAAGAGCAAAGTAATGACAGTGAATTTGCCACTGTCAGTGTAGACAAGGCCTAGAGATAGGTTAATACTTCTGGTCCCTCAATGTGTAATTTATACCTGGGACCAGTTTAAAACCAATCATCAACATGAAACTCTTACCCTTTACCTATCTCTAAATTCCTTCTAGATGGTGAAAAGGGGATTTGAATATCAGTTCCTTAAATAAGCTGGAAGTGTTTTTGCATCATTACTACTATGCTGCCACCACTGGAGAATAAACATGTAACAGACCAAATTAATAGGACAAATGGAGTCTGGGGAATAAGGGGTGTAGATTTTTTACATAGTCTGTAACTACCTCTTGCCTTTTCTTCTATGTGTAATCCTTACAGAAACAAATATTACCAACCAGTATTGCATTATAACAACTCAATAATAAAGGATGTTTTACATTATACTGTTATCCTCCCTTTAATGAAGAGTGATACTATCTTGCTATATTCAGTTAAAAGGATAAACATTTCCTATAATACAGTTTCAGGCAGATATACATTCGTGAACTAATTGTCACAATAAGACTACGCAGCTGTGTGTTGCTAGATTTATCAGTAAAATGCATTTATGAAATATCCCAGGTCTTGTCAACACTCTGGCAACCGCCAGAAACTTGGCTTGCTGCATAAATTCTAATTGGTAAACATGTGTTTCCAATATGCTTGTGATTGGCTTGGTTAATGTTGAGCTTGTTTATGTTGTGGGGGATAGTAGGCGTTTGGTGAAGTTTTATTTATTGACACCACATGGCAATTCTAAGGCTGGAAAACAAAGATATAATGCTGCTCTTAAAAGAACTTGCTTCAACATAGATAAGGCACTGTTAGTATCTTTACCAGTATATCTATACTGATAGAGCTGTACTGCAAAACCTCCTAGTGTAACTTATCCCAGTGAGAGTGCTTTTGCTAGTATAGTCCTCAACCACTGTATTGGGACACATTACTGTTGCCACACAGTGGTAAGCATGTCACACAGAGCTGGGGCAATGGCTGAATTTGGCATGGTGGAGGAGGGCTGGTTTGTCCTGTAGGATCGTGATATGCTGCCAAGTGTGTCGCAACCCACAAAAGGTTGAGAACCACTAGATAGTCTATGCTTGTTTCCTGAACAAAATCAGTTATGCTTGCAAAAGCACTTGCGTGCAGGTATAACTGATCTACACTAAGGCTTTTGCTGGTATAGAAATGATTTTCCTTTGCTGGCAACCATTTTATTATAGACCTGGCCTTAAAGACTTTCATTGGAGAGGGAAATTGCATAACTGCATAAAGACATTTCTACAGTGTGCACATTTCAACATTCCATGTTTGCACTCTATAGGTCTGTGGGTTTGTTGGGGGTTTTTTGTTTTTTTTTTGGTTTGTGTATAATGCTTTTTTCCCCCTCAGCGCCTAGCACTTTCTGTAGTTATTAGCCTGTGCAAAGTGAGTGGTTCTCTTCTTACTTTTTTTGGCTTGCTTTTGCTAAAAATAACACATACCTTCTATGATTCTAACACAGTTCATTAAATTGTCTGAAGACTAAGCCACATACATCAATGTAAATCTGAAGTAACCTTCAATACCTTAAAAGGAGTTACTCTGGATTTATACTGAAGTATCTGAAATCAGAAACTGGCACTCTGATGTTCAGGTTAATTTTTTATTATTATTATTCTTTCCCTTTAGTTGACTGTTTATCCTCTTTTTATATATATAATATATATATTCATTTTGAAACAGTGAGTTACTGCTAAAGGATCATCATTTAGGAGATCAAACCTAACATTTTAGTCATCACTTCTGTGGTCATTTCCATTTTAATGATCTTTGGGTGGCATATAGGGTCTCCTGTATGTATAATAGAATATTCTTAGATAGTCACCTGCAGCTTAATCTTCTTCTATACTACAGCTTGTAGTTAGGAATCACTGTACACCCATTGATTTAGCATTCCACTGCATAATTGACATACCAATTATGTCAATCAAATATACCCAAAGGAAACTGGAAGTCTATATAAAACTTGATCATCTAATTTTAATGTACAATTAGTAAATAAGCCTTTCACAGAGAAAACATCTATCTATCGCTAAATAAGTCACATTCTATTTTCTATTTTCAAGACTAAAGTTGTGCTATTAAAAAAAAACAACCTACTGGAAAAGTTGTTTTGAATGTTCACTGTAGTGTCATTTTTCTCCCAATAGGTCTAGAAATTAGTTTAGCTGTGAAGCAAAAAAACAAAAAACCCAACCAAACAAAAAAACCCCTATAAATCTTTTCAGTAGATAAGACCATTTGTTATCACTGATACTTTAGGAGAATTATGAAAATGTAGCAGATGGTGCAAATGTTCATCCAGGCTAAAAAGATTTTGTTTAAGAAAGTAGCTCCATTTGATTTTTATCAAATGCAGTTTGTGTGCTTGAAGAGATTACAGAGCATTCTAGCCTCTGAATATTTTAAAGCTCTTTGACATAAAATAATCTTCCAATATTGCAAAAATCTCGAGCAGAGTCAAAGAGAGCTAAATAGAATTGGATTATGCAGAAGACGCACAGTATGTTAACTTATAAACAAATCTTCTGGATGATAGCGTGAAACATAACAACTTGAAATAAGAAGCATTTTTTGCCATAAAAGAAATAGATATTTTCTGAAGAAACAAGAAGAATTAATCACAGTTGCCAGTGAATTAGAACATCCTTTGAGTATGGGATTTTGCCCTTGACAATATGCATTTTCACATAGGTGGATCTGGTGCAAATAATATGGTTGCTGGCAAATAGCTGTAAACTACAGGAGACAGAATGAATTAATGAGCTTCCATCAGCAGTGGCACTGGTAACATTACTTCTCCTTTCTTCCCTTCCTGAAGGTTTGACATGCAGATTATTTCCTATAGCATTCAGGTTAGTGGATTATGCCTGGCCCCTTGGTCTTCAACCTGTTTTGTGCCAGTCCTGTTTTGGCTTTTCATCTGCCTCTGACCAGACACTCATGCACTGAGATCAGCTAATTAACCAGCCTTTGTAGCCCAAAAGTGGTAATAATCTACTACTTAAACCTTCAGTTTGGGACTACACCATTCAAAGAACTATTTAATCATGATCGCTTCCAGAGCTTCCTCCAATGTGAAAACCCCACTCCTAAACATCCATTTCTTGAAATATTCTTCTAACTGATCTGCAAATTACTCTGTTTCTTACACTAACAATTTTGGTTCTATAAATGACAGAGATCAGTTTATATTTCTTGGGGAGAGCAGTTAAACTTTAGCATCATTCTTAATCCTTACCGATGAATGAATGACAGGGATTTACCTTGCAATAAAGGAAATAGACAGTGGGTGCATCTACATCCCAAGCCACGTATCTGAATACATGTACAATATGCATTATGAAATGTTTTCTCTTTCCATTTATTGAGCCATTTGGTGGTTGGCAATACAATTCTTCTATTGCTTGATCACATTAGTGCTCCATCTGCTCACACTAGTGCTGTCTTTCATGATGCTCCTCATGTTGATTGTTCATTGTCATGATTAGTGAGTTTTGTGTTTTGTTTTGGGTTTTTCCCTCTGTCTGGTCTTGCTTTCACTCCAGATTCTCTTTGCCTTTATCACTCTCTCTGCACTTCCTACACCTGTTAATGCTCCAATCCTCATCCCTGCCCTTCCATGTGCACCCCTCTGAACTGTTTACCCTCCTCAGATTGCCTAGGTATCTGGCACAACTTCCTGGCACATCTTTTACTAAATCCTTTAATCCACCTGCTGTGCTCCAATAAGCTCTTCAGAGTTTTCTTTATTCTCCACTGGTGTCGGGCCTTTACGTCGCTCTGTGGGTCCATTCTGGTTTTGGTTCCATATACACAGTATTTCCTTCAGTTGTTCTTATTAAGATATTTACAGTTGAGATTCCTCTTTCTGCATAGAGCTATTAGCTGGTGTTTCTATAACATCTCAGTTCATTTATTCTTTCTAAGGTTTGTCTTATCAAATTAAGTCAAGTTAAGTTGCATCAACTTGCAGCTGTAATTAAACTGTTAAGCTGTTGCATGTCCACACAGTCCTCCTTCTATCAGCAAAGTGCGTCTGCAGTAGCAGCACTTACATCAATGCAGAGAGCAGTGAAGCAAAGATAGCTATCCCATTTTGCAACACGCCACCATCTAGCACAGGGTATTTTGGGAAAGGTTTGCAATGTCTAATGAGAGCAGGTTCACCATCCCATGATGCAGTTCTCTCCCTTCCATCATTCCATCCATGTGCATATTAATACATTTTATGCTGCTTTTCAAAAGTCCCAGGAGCCTGTGTGCCTAGCATCTGTATCACCTGTACTGTTCTTCAGTGTTATGTTTGTAATGCTCTACACAATGTGCCTGATTTTGCCATGTTTCCTTAGCTGCAAGTCTGATGATGATGCAGGGGTGTCTACCCTGCTGTTTGCCATGGAAAGAAATGATCCAAGATTGTTGGGGTTCACAGAGCAGCTGCATGTGGTGGACCGTCTGTTTTGGGCATGAGAAACAAGCACTGAGTTGTGCCACTGTATTTGTTATGCAGGTATGGGATGATGAACGGTGGCTGCAGAACTTTCAGACATGCAAGACTGCCTTCCTGGAACTGTGTGAGGCACTCACCTCAGCCCTCTAGCGCAGGGACACCAAAATGAGAGCTCCACTCACGGTAAAGAAGTGAGTGGCAATTATGTAGAAGCTGCCAATGCCACACTTCTACTGATGAGTCAAGAATCAGTTTGGACTCAAGAAATCTGCTGTGTGGCAAGTGCACAGGGCCATTAATTGCATCATGCTGTGAAGGACTGTGACTCTAGGCAATATGTGGGAAATAGTAGATGGCTTTGCAGCAATGGGGTCCCAAAGTGTAGTGAGGTGATAGGTGGTGCACACATACCTATTTTGGCACCAGACCATCTTGCACCAGAGCACATCAACAGAAATGGGTACTTCTCTATGGTATTGCAAGTGCTGGGGATCACTGGAGAAGTTCTACAGACATCAGTGTGGGATGTTTAGGGAAGGTACATCTTTAGGAACACAGACCTGTACAGAAAGCTGCACAAAGGACCTTTCTTTTCAGACCAAAGGATTACCATTGGGGATGCAGAAATGCCAGCAGAAATCCTGGGAGACCCAACCTACTCCTTACTCCTGTGCCTTATGAAGCTGTACACTAGCCACTTTGACAGCATCAAGAAACACTTCAGTAGGTGCAGACTGATCATTGAATGTGCCTTTGGCTGTTTAAAAGGCTTCTGGCATTGTTTACTCAGGGATTAGACTACAGTGAGGACAATATTCCCACAGTCATAGCTACCTGCTGTGTGTTTCATAATGTCCATGAAGCAAAGGGGGCAGGAGTTTCTGCAGGTGGAGCATGGAGGTGAATCAGCTATCCCCTGATTTTTGAGCAGCTGGAAACCAGGGCTATGTGAAAACTCAATGGGTAGCTATTGGATTTTTGACATGGCACTGCTGTGTCTCCCGGTCATACAACACCTCTGCTTCATGCTCTGATCAATCTGGCCATAGATGTTGAAGTTCCTATGGCTGGACTGGAGCTGTGCCTGCACAGCTGCCTCTTCCACACAGCCCCAGGAGATCCATCACCTCTCTATTCCAGGCAGCACTTTCTGTGGGAGCCAGCATGTCATTTGGGCAATTGCTATGTATGTTTTCCACATGAAGCAAACACCAAAGGCTTTAAAAGGGGAGAAGTGTGTACCTGGCCACCAGGCAGCAGAGTTCAAAACTGGCTACAGCATCCTACATTGTGGGATATCTTTTGGAGGCCACTTAAGTCAACAAGGAGGATTAGGATAGCGTGCGAGTTAAAGCAGTAGGAGGAGTGTTGTAGTGTGGCCACTTCCATAGTTAGGTTGATATAAGATGTCTTACATTAACCTAACTCTGTACTGTAGCCAAAGCCTTAGTCTTTTTCTAATCAGAAAATAAACATTTTATTTTGTTTTCCTCCGGCGTGGGGATGGGGTTAATGGCTCTTTTGCTTAGGTTTTTAATGGACACTTACCACAGAACACTGCCACCTTCATCCCCTTCAATTTACTGAGCTCCTGCCAGCTTGAACCAAGCCAGAGAGATCTCAGCAGTGGGGACACTGATATCTTCCATCAGCCTTCTTTCTACAGTGTTTTTTTAAATCTGGATTTTCTTTCCCTTATACTGACTGGCTGTTCACTCTGACCTCCCTCCTGCCCCTTCCTTGCTCTCTCTTCACTTAAGCTTTATTCTACCTGCCCTTCCTCTTCTCTAACCCTCCATCTCCTCTCTCCCTTCCTTTGTCTTTCTATTTAATCTTATCCTAACATAATCCCACTTGAATTTCTATAAACAAAACAAAACTCTTTTTCTTTAATCTCTATCTGTTTTATCTTTAGATTGTTAACTCTTCAGGGTAATGACTATTATTCTGCATTTGTACAGTGCCCGGCACAATGGTACCACAGTGATTCATCCTTTGGCATCTCCCCACTGTGCCCACCAGAACCATATTTCTGCTCACAACACATTCTGGCGCATTTTAGTTGGTGCCTTCCAGTTTTAGTGTCTGAGTGGGGTAAGGTTCCAGCCATTAGCTCTCCTTAGAGAGGTTTTGCTCTCTGTGGCCAACATGCAGAAGTTAGTTAAGCAAGCAGTCTCCTTGTAATAGGCTCAGTCCCAGTTAAAGAGAAATTTCATTATATTTCTAGAAATCAATTGTTTTCCACTGTTTATTTTGATCAGACAGTCTCAGTTGCACTCTTTCCTGCATCTTAGGGTATGTCAATATTGCAGGAGGGAGAAGTGATTTCAGCACAGGTAGCAATACCCCCACTAAATTTAATCTAAAAATAGTAGTGAAGAAGTTGTGGCATGGCTTCAGCACAGGATGTACAAGCCTGCCTGGAATTCTGGGTGTATATTCCCATTTCAAAGCCTACACCTGCAGCTCTACTAATATTTTTAATGAGCTAGCTCAATTAAAGCTAGTGCACATACACCTACAGAAGCTGTGAATCACATTTCTGATTCCAGTCTAGACATCCTCTTTCCCTTATCAGTCATATCAGTCCTTCAACATGATTTCCAAATCAGTGATAAACGAGAAGTGACGACCAAGAGGGTTCATAAAGTTTATTTAACCTGGCAGCTTGCCCTAAGGCCTTGTTTACACTACACTGTTTTGTCAACAAAAATCAGGTTTACATCAACAGCAGATGTGCACACTGAAATATTCCTCCTGCTGATGTAGCTCCCCTGTTACACTGACACAATAAAGCCACCTCAGAGATGTAGGGCTTTTTGCAACATAGTTAGAGCAATGCGCTGTCTTTATACAGATAGATGATGCCATTATGGAGGATAATACTATGAAAGGAATTGTTCATGGGAGAACAGTGGCAGAGGGAAATGGAATCACCAGAAATATACATAACTTCAAATTTCTGTGTGGCTTAGTGTTGTGGCATGACATACTGTTTGAAATAAATGTTGTGAGCAAGAGACTCCAAGGCGTTGACCTTGATATATCTGGAACAATGGGACAACTGGACAAAGCAAAATCATACCTACAGTCTTACCGGTCAGATGAGGGATTACAAAATGTTCTGAAGAGTGCACAGAAGTTGGCAGAGGAACTTCACACTCTAGCTATTTTTCCTACCCATTCAAGAATACAAGAGTCACCAAAGAAGACAACACCGAGGCATGGGTTAATCCCATAAGAGACCCCAAACAATTCAAAGTTGAATTCTTTAAACAGGTGCTAGATTGTGCAATACAGTCAGTTGAAGAATGTTTCATGCAGCTCAAGGAACACAGCAGCATATTTCGGATGTTCTATGATATTCCAAAATGCCTCACTATACCTGAAGAAGACCTACACCAGTAGTGCAGGGCACTAGAGACAGTGTTGACACATGATGACATGTGCTATACTGATGCAAGTGATTTGGGTGATGAACTGAAAGCCCTTTCAAGACACATTTTAGCAGGACCAACTCCAAAGGCTGTTCTGGAATATATGTTCACAAATAAGATGACTACCTTCTTTCCAAATGCTTTTGTTGCTCTGTGCATACTTCTAACACTTCCTGTAATAGTTGCCAGTGGAGAATGCAGCTTCTCCAAGCTGAAGTTAATAAAAACACATCTATGCTCCACAATGACACAGGAGAGGCTGGTCGGCCTTGCAACCATCTCAACAGAGCATTAGCTGGCCCAGACTGTGGACCTTCAGGAAGCAGTTCAAATCTTTGCAACCAAGAAGGCATGGAAAGCACCACTTTGATTATTCAAAGAGATAGAAATGCCAGTGTTTACTATGCAGACAAGAAAAGTTACATTTGCTCTTCAGGCGTTTGAAATTTATTTAAAATTTTTGAACAAGGCATTTTAAGTTGTTAATTCTCCTTTATTAGGGTAGGTAGCAGAGCAGTACCATGAGAGGAGTAGAACAGGAAGAAGGGAGAATTGAGACCTTCCCAAGTTTTGGCCCAAACGAGGGACTTTGGGGGGCATCATTTGACCTCCCTGGCTCAGGTGCCAAAATGTTGTGGGCCAGCCCTGGGCGAAGCAGGCACCTGCCTAGGACCCCAAGGAGTAAGGGGCCCCATCCCCAACTCAGTGGACAGCAGAGAAGACCACGTGCTTTGCCTACCTCAAAAGTCACATCTGCCTTGGTCAGCAGCAGAAATATAGGGGGCCCCCTTCACCTAAGACCCCAGGTAGCCTAATAGGCAGATAGCAGCTGTAGGAACTTCGATACCTAGGGGCTGATAGCTAGTGGGATGCAGAAGAAAAGGCATCAGAGGGACATACAGGAGTGCTATGCTAAGACCAAGGGGCTGAGGCAGGTGTACCAGAAGACAAAGACCACCTGTCTCTCTGGTGTGGCACTGAAGATAGGCTGCACACCATCGAGTGGCAACCCCACTTCCACTGCCAAGAGCCCATGGAGGTAGCATCCAGCAGATTCAACCCTGAGGACAAAGTGGTGGAGGAGGAAGTGGAGCTGGAGGAAAATGTGGAGCATGCAAGAGGGTCACCTGGCAGCACAGCAAGTCAGGACCTCTCTTTTGGACTCTGAGGAGTTTTGCCAGTCTCAGTACTCTGGCTCTGGTGCGCATGAAGCAGGAAAGGGGAGCCCTGGAAAATGCTTGTTTTGCTGTGACTCTGCATGGACAGAGGAAAATTAAGCTCTCATGTATTTTGTTACATGGTAGAGGGTTAAGGGATAGATACTAACAAAAGAGACTCTGCAGCTATGCAGTGGGGGTCTGGCAGAAAAGTTTGTTAATGTTCGCTGGGATGTCTTAGGAATCTTCCATAGAGATCTCTAGTAAACTTCCTTTTTAATCCTCTGCTAAAGATTCCTTGATAGAGCTGCCTCGTTTCTCCCCCTGACATAGGAAACTTTGCTGCACTACCTGGCAATTATTTCTGCAGGTACCAGACAGCACATAAGTGAGCAGCATATGGAGCTGGTGGGAAACCGTACAAATACAGGAGACGCATTCTTGCATCCTAGGTTACCCTTATGAGTGAGATATTGAGATCAGTTACCCTAGCCTATGGAAAAGGTTAGAAATATTCAGAATAGCTTCCCTAGACACTTCACAAACCACCCAAATCCTTTTCCCCTTTTTGAAAATTCTCCCTTTCTACCCCCATTTCAGTAAACTCATCATATTTGAGATGTCTGTGCTGAGCCGTGTGCTAATTAAGGGACAATGAGAAAGAGGGGTGCGTAACTTTTGTGCGTTATGGCTATAAGCACACTCTCAATACTTTCTCTGTTCACTGTTTCTTTGGCTTTTGCAGATGTGCCCTTGAGAACCCACTCCTACACACAGGTAGAGGACCTCCATCTGATAAGGCAGTGAATCAGGAGAAGTAAAGGGAATGTTTTGTGAAGTACTGCAGTCAACATCTGCAGCAGCCAGTGAAACAAAAGTGTGAAGGGAGACAATTTTAATGAAATACTAAAGATGGAGAACTTGAAAAAGAAACAGGAGTGGGAGTGACTGATGAAGCTACTGTAGGGCCAGATGGAGATGCTTCATTGCACTGTACTTTGAGAACATCTGTGCATGACTCCTCCTGCAGCCAATAGAGAACTTGTTTCCATGCCCTCCCCATATTTCACCACTGCATTCTTCATGTTCCTTGTCCTTCCCAGTAGCCTGTGCACTTAACTCCTAAGGACTGGTTTTACAGTGAAAGCTGGAGTTGCACACAGCTGTGAAAACAGTGACTGGGTGATTATTCCTCATTCCCATGTTCCCTATTAGACCAAAAAGTTGTGGTTTTGCCCTATTATTAAACTTGAATCTCTGCAATAAAATTAGTCTTTATTTGTCATATACAAGTTATTTACTACTAACATTCAAACACAACAATGGCTAGAGACAGGGACGTTTGCTCAGAACAATTAATGCTCAGGCAGCAAGCATTACAGGGGTCATTCAAGGTGACAAGTAAACACTGAGTGGCTGAATGCATCACATAAAGACTTATTACTGGAGTCGTGGCTACCCCTTTGGAAACTGTCAAAAAGCTCCTTCAATTTCTCCCTGATTTGAATAGTCACCCATGTGCCCTTATAAAGGCCCTGGAATCTGGCTGCTCAAAATCAACAGTCAGCTAATCAACCTTTACTATGTCACTGCTGGGGAAACTTTTCCCCTTTGCTTTGCAAATATGATACAGTGTGCAGTGACCATCAGAATATTTTCTTCACTGAGGTCTAACCTGACAAAAAGACAGTGTCAGGGCAGGTCTTCATTGATGGTGGCAGAATTGCTACTGTCAGTTTGAACTTCCTGATCAACTGATCAGGTCTGTGAAGACCCGCTCAGGAAGTCAATACTGCAACACTACCCCAGCAACTGGGTAATGCTGGTTTGTAAAGAGACCTCTTCCTTTGAACCAGTACAGTGTGTGTGAAGGCAGTAGAGAAGCTGAACATAGATACACAAGTTTTTAGGTAACTTGTGTGCCTAGATTTGACTGCCATAGAAAAGGGCAGGCACTGCAGGTCTGTCCCCAGTGACCTTTAAATTTGCTAAAGGCACATCCAATGATTATTCGGCATCTGCTGAGCCTGTTGTTGAAGCACTCTTTGCTGCTGTCTAGGTTCCTGGTGTAAGGCTTCATGAGCTATTGGAGCAAAGGGTAGAGCAGTCTCTCAGGGTCACTGTGGGCAGTAATCCTCCATTGGTCTTGAAAGAAAGTCCCAATGTGTATCTTTCTATACAGTCTAGTACTCCTAAACATGTCTGCATCATGCACCTGCCCTGATCACCCTGCATCGATTCACCAGTGCCTGCAAGACCACGGAGAAATAGTTCTTTCAGTTGAAGTGCTCCACTGCAAGCTGGTTTGGGGCCAAAATTGGAATATGTGTTCCTTCTATCACCCCTCCACAGTAAGGGAATTCTGTTGTCTTAAAGCCATTGATTATTTTTTGCATGTTAGTGAGAGTCACAGTCCTTCATAGCAGGAGACAATTAATGGCTCTGCACCTTTCCATCATTGCAACCCCCCAGTGGACATCCTAACTCCAAACTGATTTGCATTGGCAGTCTGAAGTTGCCAGTGTCCACACAATTGCCACTTACTTTTCCACAGTAAGGGCAGCTCTCATTATGCTGTCCTTGCACTGCAGTACTGGGGCAAGCTCTGCATGCAGTTCCAGGAAGGTGGATTTGTGGACCCAAATGTTCTGCAGCCACTGCTTGTCATCCAGACATGCATCATGATGCAATCCCTCGATTCACTGCTTGTTTCCTGAGCCCAGTAACAATGGTCCACTGTGTGCAGCTGCTCTGTGAATGTCAGCAACAATTTGAATTATTTCTTTTTATAACACACAGCAGGGCAGGCACCACAAATTCACACTCTGTTTCACAGCTCATGAAATACTGCAGGACCAGCTGTGTTGTGTTCATAATGCTCAACACCAGATGAGACAGCAGTTCACGTCCATGCTTTTATGCAGAGATGAGGGCACACCATTTAGAGGGCTGTTGAAAAATAGCATGAAACAAAGTCGGAAGCCTATGGAATAATTGGATGGAAAGAACTGCATCATGGGATAGTAAGCACGTCCCATGATGGACTGTAATCCATTCCCTGGCTCCCAGAACCAAGGAAGGCAGAAGAGACAAGTTACCTACTGGGTTACCTACCCACGATACAACACTCTTGTTGTCCATGCAAGAGCAATGACTGTAGATGTGCTCCACAGAAACAAGGATCATTGTGTGGATGTGCACAATTGATGTGATTAAAGTGGCTTATGGTCATCGATGTAACTTGAGTCAATTTAACTTAAGACATCGCCTAGCCAGTTTATCCATTTGTTCTGGTTCATTATCCTAACAGATTACCTTACCTTTCCCATAAAGTGGTGTTTTGTAATCCATCCAATCTGGTATGCAATGCCTAGGTGTCTGTTAACATTTAGTCAATAAAGACAATTGATGCACTTAAATGTTTTATATCCTCCATCCACAAGGGGATTGTCTATGGAAAGGATTCTTTCAAATATTTAATTTTGTGACTTAGCAGACAGACCCTGCCTGCCTTGCTATTTTAGATCCAGTCAATGTCTCTTTGTATTTTGAAATGAAGATGATGGACATCCACAATGAAATTTTCACATTAATTTTATTCTGTATTAAATAGCAATTATTGATAGATACCAGGCCCTCTGTCCCAATTACAGTTGTAAGGTTCTACTTCTTTGTGGCAAATTTGCTTAGTTTACACAAATGGCAGTTTTAACTAACAGTGTTGTAAACTCATCCTGGGATCTAAACTTCAGACTACACTCCTGAAATTAGTAGTAATAACGGTCATTCAGACCACTTAGGTTTGCAAAATCAAAAGCACCCTTTTATGCATAAATTGAGAAGGGGATGAAAGGAATTAGGGGTCTGATATTCGAAACCCGTATTCATGTCAACCACCCACTGAAGCTGGTGAGAATAATCACTTCAATAAGGATTTGCAGGATTGGGCCCATAAAGTGCAGTCGTAGAAACATGAGAGACATTGATCCATTTATTATGAGATATTTACCAGAAGATTTTCATTCTTTTAAATCTGGAGGCAAACATTAATGCCAAAAGAATAAAAAAGCAATAACAAAAAGCTGTTAAGCATTCTAAACTAAAAAAATAATCTCCATAAATACAATTCTTTCAAAATAAAGATGTTTAAAAATAGCAGTGTAGCAGCTCTAAGACGACTCTGGCCATCATCAGAGAGCTTCTCCCCTTGGGGAATTAAAAGTACTTGACTATGCTTCTTGCGTTCTAATCAGCCAATCTTGTTATGCCTTCCTGCTTAATAATTACAGATCTTATTAAGGGAGATGAGTTTGATTAGAAAACACATAAAATAAGCATTACAAATTACGTGGTTTCCATAGGGAGACAAGATTTGCTTAGTTTTGGATGCTAGCGAGAATGTGACTTTATTTAACCCAATCACTAGCAGCCCTCTTATTCTTAATATAATTAAATCACATGATTTAATCAGATGTCAGCAGCAAAGACCATTTCTGAGAATAGCTGGTATAAAAAACTACAAATAAGTGGAAATAATAGGCTAGATTGTCAGCTGGGGTACATTACTGTAACACTATTGACTTCAATGGAGTTATGACTGTAAATTTTTTCTCAGGAACTGGCCTAACGTGTCTAATCAATCCATTAGATATTTTGGTTCCTTCAATTAGTCTTCAAAATGCCTTTCCTCTGTATTCAGAAACAGACAGCAGGCCACAACTTCCAGCATTACTTGTTCACCAGCTAATCTGTTGCTACTTTCATATGAAGTTAAAAGCTGGTGTATTTCATATCTCCAGTTTAGCTATGGTAGTCAAACCACAATAGCAGGAACAGATCAAAACTGGTTTGTGTTAGTATTTTCTTATACTTTGTGCCTTATTATCAGTTCTAATTTTGGCCTTCTTGAAAGCTTCTAGAAAGACACAGTCCCATCCTACCGTCCTTACGCTGTCAAGGCTCTCATTGAGATCAGTGGCAGCGGGAGTTTTGCCTGAGAAAGGACTCCAGGTTCACAGTCATACTATATAAGGTGTTATCATAGTGATAAAAAGATAGGGAAAACATAAAAGTTACTTACTAGCTGGAAGACAGAAAGAAGTATCTACCAGTATTACAATAGCTGAAAAGTGTAACCTATCCAGATAAGGATTTGCTAGGTATGTCATAGGTGTAAGTTAAGGCAATAACGTTAAAAGCGTACAACCCTCAGAGCCTGTAAGGCAATAGCTTAGCTAAATTAATGAAGACTAAAATGTCTTAGTATACTCAGCTAACCAACTGTAACCCAAGATCATAAGATATGACAAGACAGAATGCTATAATGATGAAACTGCTGACAGGTAACCACAAGATGATAGTTCATGTCAGTATAAGATATTAAGTTAGGAACATCAACAGATGTCCAACCAAAAGAATGCCACGGTAACTAATTGACATATATGCTAATTAGCTTGAGATAAAAGGTCTACTAACTTATGGGAGAAGGGCACCCCAACATTAGTGGGGTATGGAAGTGCAAATAAGGAAAAGGGCTGAAACCCTAAACGAATATGCATTAAGCATAGTTGCATCAGTGTAATAAAACATAAAAGCTGTATCCTGCCCTCTGTGCCTTGGAAGATACCAAGATGATGAGTAACACTTAAGGTTTTTCTGCAAGTGATGATGTCAGTATTTAATGCTGAGAGGCTCATTTTTTATTATCTCTACCTCCCTTGCTGTGTCAGTGTTTATAACTTTGCTAACTATATTAATAAAGGGGTAGCCGTGTTAGTCTATTGTAGAAAGACAAAATAAAACTAGTGCAAATTCAAAAGGCCCTTCCAAAGTGTGAGCATCACAACCATGCACATTATGGTTTTCCACTTAACTGTAATTCTAATGCTGAGCCTGATCTTGAGACTAGAACCTATAAAACCTCGGAATCACAGAATGTTAATTGGAAAATCTTAAGCAGTCAATATAATTAATACACAACCGCTAGATCAAGCAACAACAGTAAGTATATTTTTTGGTAAGTTCAATTAGAGTTTCCAGTATAAATTAGCTGACTAGAATTTTTCCTTCTCTTCAATATAGATGTCAAAATATCAGAAAGAAAGGATTATGTAATTATACCAGTTGCTAGTCAGATAAACTAAAGTGTGGATCTCCCAGATGGAAAGGAAAAGTGAAACTATTTGTTTAAAAATAGAGCTAGATTTCAGTCTGTCTGATAAAAATATTTATGTAGAGAGCACTGACCTCTGAATAGGTGGTAGTCATTTGGACCAATATGAATGTTCAAGGTTGGGGACTTTGTCAAGATAGCATTTCTAATTATGCAATAAAAATTAACCAGTAACACAAGTTTAACTAAGATGCCTCAAATTCATATATATTTAATCTTCATTCACTAATATTCAGAAAACCTTTCAGAATCTCAAGACTGATACTGAATGAGATCAATTCAAATTACTACCAGAGATTGTAGATTTTTAGGAAGCAAGAAAACCATACCAACTGATACAAACAATTTCATAACAAGAATGTCTAAAAAATGGTCCTAATTTTCAGTCCAGACATCCACAGTAAAAATAAGAATTACACAGGCAACTTAGCATCTTCAATTGTTTATATCAACAACTTGTGGACAATATAAGGGAAGTCAGCTTCTGAAAACCTGGCCTTAAGCACAAATGAGAGTAGAATGCTGGCAGACCAGGTGCCAGCTCTTACTAAGGCTTTCGGGCTTATTTGAGCACTGACAAATTCATTGCTGGAAACCAGTCTGTGTGGCTATGTCTACACTTAGAAAGTTAAATCGACTTTATTAAGTTAACTTTATTTAGTCGACTTTAAGTTAACCTTATTAAGTCAATTTAGAGAGTCTACACTAGACTCTTAAGTCAACTTAAAAGTGACCTTATTAAGTCGACTTAGAGAGTCTACACTAGACTCTCTACGTCGACTGGCTAGGTCGACAGAGAGCCAAGGCTCCAAAGGAGCCTCGGCTTCCCAAGCTAGGGGAGCCGCAGCTTCGAGGGACAAAGGAGCTATGGCTCCCTGCCAAGAAGGAAGCCGCCCACGGCTTCCCTTGGGGAGAGCCAGCCGCTTGTGGCTTTCCTGTCCCGAGGAGAATTAGCCATGTGCGGCTGGCTGTCTCCACCCCTGGACAAGCTGCGAGCGGCTTCCCTGTCCTGGGGAGAGCCAGCCTTGTGTGGCTGGCTGTCCCTGGGACAAGCTGCGAGCAGCTTCCTTGTCCCTGGGGGGAGCCCCTTATCCCCAGTGGAGCCGCGACTCCTTCTACTGGGGAAAAGCGCTCGTCGTAGCCCTAGGACAACCTAGGGCACTTAGGTCAACTTAGGGCTACTCCCCGTGTACACTGGCTTAAGTCGACTTAATAAGGAACCACTTAAATTGACTTAATAAAAGCCGAGTGTGGACAGGGAGTACTTAGGTTGACTTAACCCTCAAGTCAACCTAACTTGTAAGTGTAGACGCACCCTGTGTTAGTATTGTTTAGATGGATACTGAACCTATAACAAAGTTTTTAGCATTTAGACTTTATGAAATGCTTGTAGGTTTCTGCACGCATTAATCTCACTTATAATATCTTTATCATGCTATGAAGTAATATTTAAGTTTTAGTTTTGTCTGTATTTAAAAAAAGAATTGCTCAAACTGTAAACTCAGTCAGGAGGGATTGTGTTCTAATCATCAACAAGGCCTATCAAAATTAATGGGAAGTTGTGGAACATCACAAAACAAAGATTTTAATTGCCCTTTTATACCTATGAAGAGAATATGAGTAAAAGGGCTTGCCCCATCACTTAAATTGTGGAAGAAGGAAATAAGAATAGCTCACAAGAAACCTTTTAATTTCTTTTGCTGTTTGGACTCTCACAGGGCTAGACTTATGCAACAGAAGCAGAAATTCCCCAGGATTAACACAAGGTAGCCCTAAACAATATTCAGAGTTCATAGATTACAACTCTGTCACCTTCTAAAATCGCAGATTGTAACTCATTTTTGTATATTTTGTAAAGCTTTCCAGCTTTAATCCTGTAATAATTATCTCATTTCTTTTTCCTATTAATAAATCTTTTGTTAAAAACAGGATTGGCTATAATTGTTATCTTTGCTGAGAGTTCTAAGGTATAAACGGACTTTAGGGCAGCGGTTTTCGAACCTTTTTTCCTTGGGACCCAGTTCAAAATATAATTTATGCCCACGACTCAACACTTACATCTTTCAGCAATGAATTCCAGTCTTTCGGGGTGCTGCAACCCAATACCTGAGGTTCTGTGACCCGGTACTGGGTCCTAGCCCGTGGTTTGAAAACCACTGTTTTAGGGTGATTGATCTCTTGGAACTGGAAGCAACCTGAATATTTTGTGATCTTTTGTGTATAGCAACCAACTATCACTAAGCTCATTTTACCTGAGTGGCAGGATAGACTGGAGTGGCCAAGGAGACTGTCTGTGACTCCATGGTAAGACTATTATAGTGCTTCAGTAGTTCACATTTGTTACTGGGTTAGTGAAATCTAATTATAGAACATTTAACCAATTTGGAGTCTCTGTTCTGCTTCTGCCCTGAAGTTGGCACTCACGGTCGTGAGCCACTCCAAATTGCATGACCGAGATGATAAAAGGATACCTCAGTACTTAACATGACATTCCAAGCAACTAGGGAAAATGATATAGCTGTTTATAAAGATTCTCATAAAATGTATTTCCTTCTGGTTCAACAAATTCTTTAAATACATTGAGTGTTTCCAACATTAAGGACAGATATAAGTAATGCACGCAATATTACTGAGGTCACCAGACAGTATTCTTATAAACAAAACAGCTGTATGTCTGTTTACTGACTTTCTGTCTGAATAGGTTTTTAAGTGCAGCATAAACAGAATATTCAGTGCAATTCTTGATAAAGTGCTTGAAAGGTTACAAGTGGCTGCAGTATGAACAGATGCTTTAAGTGACCATCACACACAACTATTACTTCTGTATATACAATAGGTTATAATGGAAAATGCATTTGTGTAAATGTCTAAAACTTCTTGTTAGTGAGTGAGTGAACTGGGGAAACTTGGACAATGCTATCAAAAGCTCCTCATTTTGGGGGAATATAGGCAATCCTGGATTATTTTTACCACTCTTTACCATTAAAAAGAATGTATGACACTCCTAAAACTGTTTAAAGGCTGTTGACCGTATTAGGAAAGTCTACCTATTGTAAAATCTGGAGGACATTTGTAAGTGATTGTATTGTTTGTTTGGTTTTTTTTGCTCTCAAGGTAAACTACCATCTGTTCCACTCCCTTGTAATGAATGTACCATCAGCTGCTATTTTTCTCTACTGAGCTCAGGAATTAATTTGAAACTGTTACTTAAAGATGAAATCTCTTATTTTTTCTAGCTTTTATAGATTGTTTGTTGAAGCCATCCATAGACCATGCATGTCTTGGTGCAGTTTTTGTCTGAATACCACTAACCTGTTCTTCCTGCTATGTGAAAAGTGGAAACCATGAAGAAATTTACATAACCACAACTGATGATACTATAGTTCATTACAGTATTTCATCAAAGGATTGGTCCATTCCTAATTCACATTTTCACTGTGTGGCTTTGGACACTTAGGCCAAAATGTTCAAAGTTTGGTGCCTAAAAGTTAGGCACTTAAATCCAAAGCTAGGCACATAAATAAAATGGCCTGATTTTGGGGGATGCTAGACTTTCACAGCTCCCACTAGCTTAAAATAAGGCCATTTCTTTAGATGCCTTAAATACAGACACCAAAATTTGAACATTTTATCCTGACCCTATTTGTATCTCATTTTTTTCATC
The DNA here is from genome assembly GCA_007922175.1 of Pelusios castaneus. Lineage (NCBI taxonomy): Eukaryota > Metazoa > Chordata > Testudines > Pelomedusidae > Pelusios > Pelusios castaneus. The sequence continues at coordinate 26,570,500 of ML685780.1, forward strand.
TGTACAATGCTTACCTACCTAATGAGAGGTGATATATAATTACAATTTTCTTTTAAAAGAATTGAGCAGAGATCCCTTTAAATAAGTTGTATGTGTAACTCCCCATGTTTCTCTTGAAGTTGACTCTGCAGCTTGAAATACTCAGTGCTTTTAAAACAAACTAGTTTATTTTCACAATAGCTAATACTGTAATATAATTCTGAATTGTTGCAAGAAAGATAAAATAAAATAAACTGACATAATACAGTGTGAGAAGAAAGTCCTGCTACTGCATGAGAGTTGCTGACTGGTTTTTTTTTACACCATGTTATGTTTTATTTATTGAGCATAATTCAGTTGGAATGAAATGAAAAAGTCTCCAAGCTTCTTACAGCGTAAGTGGATTAGATCCCTACATAATGGACTAATAAGCAGCAGACCTGTACAAAGTGAGGATACCAGAATTCTATTTTAAGAAGTGAAACTATGAAGTTGACAACTCCACAATCAAAGATGATAACCAAATGCTAGGCAGTCTACCACAATGGTTCAATAGAAATTACCTTACATAACAAAATAGCAAAGAAAGGGGTGGTTTCATGGCAAAAAAAGCAATTAAAATTTATTTATGAGAGTAAATTTGTCACAAAAGAGACAGTGGCAGATGACTGAGATCTTGTTTTTAAAAACAAGTCCCATGGCTAATGTAAGATGAAGTTAGCCGATTCACAGTTTAATAGCACACACAAACGTAGAAAAACACTATGTTAACAGTGAAGTGGGAAGTCACTTTCTTCTGTCATAATTCCCTTCAGAATTTACTTGGATAATGAACAATGAATACTGCTGTACTTAAAACTAAAACTGATTGCAATAATTGTCTCTGATCAGTAACATTGACTCATACTTCACTTATCCTTCAAAAGCTGTGGGCCTGGTCCTGCAGTGAACCATGTTTCTGCCTTCTATGGGAAAAGGACTGAGGTCATTCGTGTGGGGGGAAAGGGTAAGGAGGGAATTAAACTAAAATAGAAGAGTTTAAGATAAATCATTAAGCACTTTGTAAAATTTATTTTCCTCTGTGTAGAACATCCTGTGCTTCATACCATTTCTAGTACTCTAGCAACATTCACAGGGCATCTTTGGAAGATGTTTGTTGTCTAAGATGCCAAAAATCCAAATGATGTAACATTCACTTAAGTAATGATGCTTTATAAAATAAACAGCAGAATTAGAAGTTGCAGATGCAAATTCATGAATTACTACCAATTTAGTTACTACTGTTCAGTACCCACTCATTTAATAAATGCCCTTGGCTATGTCTACACGAGAAAAAGTTGTTGACTTTGTTAAGTTGACTTAATACTGTCGACTTAAAGTTGAGTTGACTTAGTCCACTTTGTTAAGTCAACCTAACCACCCTTAAGTCGACTTAATAAAGTCGACTTAAAGGTTACTCCCCATCCACACCATCCTTAAGTTGACTTAAGGAGTCGACTTAAGGCTTAAGTCGACCTAATGGGTGGTTCTTATTAGGTCAACTTAAGCTTTCATTAAGTCAATTTAAGGAATTTCTTAAGTCGACTTAATGAAAGTCTGGTGTAGACAGAGAGTAATTTAGGTCAACTTAAGGGTCCTTAAGTCAACTGAAATTGCTAGTTTAGACATAACCCTTGATTTTCTTATAAATACACACTCTAACTACATTCCCCCCCACCCTTCCTTTGCATTCTTTTGGATCTGTGCAACCCTCTGGTGATAAGAGATCACCTACAGGTGCACTGGGGACTTAAGGAGAAGACATCTTGAGAGCAATGGAGGCAGAAGTTTTCCTGCATGGACATCTGCTTCCTGCAGCACTATGATTTTTGTCCTCACTATTCATGGCAGCATGGTTCCAAATGAAGTCACACTGCTACTGGCTGAGTTCTCCTGTGTCTGCTCGCTAGAAATCATGAAGAGAACCAAAAAGGAGTTGGTGCCTCAGGCAACAATTAGCTATCATGCGTCTGCTAGAGTATGGGCTCAGCAGAGGATGGTGACATGAAGTTCAACATCTCTCTTCTCCACCCTCTCACTCAAAACTCATGGAATCCCTGTTCTCTATAGCACCACTGGAAAGGCATTTTTGGTCTCGCAGGAAGTGAGGTGGGGAATGAATCAACAGAAGTTTCCTCATTCTATACAAGGAAAGGAGATCTGTTTATGGAGGGAACACTATGAATGTATAGAAGGTCTGCTCTGGCCCAGCAAGCCTGAGTTTAAGGATAGTGTAACTATTACATATTTTATTCTATATACTGGGCACCCAATGCCACTGTGAGTGAAATCAAAGGGAGTTTTTCAGTATGGCTTTGTGGTGCAATACTACAAGAGTAGCACCTGATATATTATTACAAGTAACATTTAGCTGCTTCCAGGTATATTGTTTTTTTTGGTAAGTATACTTTTTTTGTTTTTCCTCATACTGCTATGCCATCTAGTGGCCTTAGCTATTACACTTTATTTTGTCAAATTCCAAAGGGGTAGCCGTGTTAGTCTATTGTAGAAAGACAAAAGAGTCTTGTGGCACTTTTAAAGACTAACAGATTTATTAATCGCATGAGCTTTCGTGGGAGAAAATCCCACTTCGTCAGACGCTTTGAAGAGCGTC
>ML685780.1:26583131-26613246 GCA_007922175.1 Pelusios castaneus
ATCTAGTCCGACATCTTATATTACACAGGCTATAGAACTTCCCCAAAATAATACCTAGAGCAAATCTCCAGTCTTCATTTAAGAATTGCGAGTGATGGAGAATCTGCCACAGCTTTCAGTAAACTGTTCCAATGCTTAATTTACTCACTCTTAAAAATCTATGCTATATTTCCAGTCTGATTTTGTTGAGCTTCAATTTCAAGTCAGTGGATCATCTTGTATTTGTCTGCTAGATTGAAGAGCACATTACCAAATGTCTGTTCCCATTCAGATACTTAACTGACTGTGATAAAGTCACCCCAATCCGTCTCTTTGTTAAGATAAACAGCTTGAGCTCCTTGATTTTATCACTATAAGGCATATTTTCTAATCCTTCAATCACTCTTGAAATTCTTATCTGAAGTTATGTACCCTCTTCAATTTATTAACATCCTTCTTGAACTGTGGACACAAGAACTGGACACAATATTCCAGCAGCAGTTACATCATTGCCAAATACAGAAGTAAAAAAATATCTCTACTCCTACTCAAGATTCCCCAACTTAAACATGCAATGCTCATACGAGTCCCTTCGGCCACAGCATTGTACTTGGAGCTCTTGTTCAGCTGATTATTCACCACTACCCCCATCTCTTTTTCAGAGTTCTTGGTTCCCAGGATAGAGCCCCCATCCTGTAAGTATGGCCTACATTCTTTGTTCCTAAACTCTCAGTTGTCTTCTCCGTGAAATGGATGAATGACAGGTAAATCCCCCATCCCCCAATACAAAACTAATCCCATGCTAAGAATTATGAAGTGCACAAAAAAATCCACTAACAGCAAACATGGAAAAACTGGGTCTAAAACACTTGCGGTTCAGCACACCTTCTCTTAGGCTGTAGAGTTCTCTATGGATGCATCTACATAGGTGGGATGGGCTGCTTTCTGATTTTGCTTCTGCAAAATCACACGTGGCCTGGAATTTTTCATATCATTGTAAGACTGCCTGCAGCAGGGGCCAACACTGCATCACTCATAATAAATTTGCAACACAAAGTTTTTCTCATGCACGGGACAAGATATTCTGAATTCATAATTCCATTTGGGAAGAAGAGTTTCCCTTACTTCTGCAATAGGACAGAAAAAAATTAATCCCCTAAACTAGCAGATCTCACTATGATCCATGGAGGTTTCGTGCCTTCAACAGGCATCCAGCTGGCTTTGCCACAGGACTCATTCAGGAGCTGTGCTGCTGTTGGCTCACTCCTCCTGCAGTTACATTGCAACAGCAGCTATAGACAGATGTCTGAGCATCATGTTTCTCCAATGAGCATTATCACTCATCTGGATTTCTGCTCAGAAATCAACAGGGAGCATGCCATGCAGACTGGCTGCTCTGCTTCCTTCCAAAACCCTAGAGAGAACAACATCCACAGAAATCAAATTCCAAAGGGGTAGCCGTGTTAGTCTATTGTAGAAAAACAACAGAGTCCTGTGGCACTTTTAAAGACTAACAGATTTATTTATTGCATGAGCTTTCGTGGGAGAAAATCCCACTTCGTCAGACGCTTTGAAGCGTCAGATGAAGTGGGATTTTCTCCCACGAAAGCTCATGCGATAAATAAATCTGCACAGAAATCAAGTGGAGGATCTTCTCGGGAGGGTTTGTGGAGCTGAATTTCCATTCTTCTGTGTCCACACAACTGGAACCCAATTGTTTCAGTTCCCATCTACTTCCAGAAACATGGGGCAGATTCTTCCCTTGAGGGAAGAGCAAAAGTAAAGAAACATAACAGGTAAAAAATACATTAATGATTCTTTCAGTTTTAATAATTTATATAGTTACAAATAATTCAATTAATTACATTTTCAATTTTTTCTTTAAAACTCAGTTTGTTTGCTTTTTTTTAAAAAAAAACCAAGCCTATGGGTTTTTTTTTAACTGTTTTTTCCCAAATAGGATAGAAACAGTCTCTTATTTCGGAAGATAAAATTCACAAACTGGATTGAGATCACGTGGATGTAAAGGAGGAGTTACACATTGGGCCAAATCATCTGATCGGATCAAACTACATTTGGCAGCATATTGTTGGGAGGAACGGGGCAGCAGTATCTCTAAACCATCTTTTGCAGTATCCCCATCTTAGGGCTGAGTAGGAATCTATCTCGTCTCCTTCAGGCTGCTCTAATTTACATCTGGCTGCTCATGCTCCAGCAGGATCCTTCAGCAGCTGGAAAACTGCCTTTCTTCTTGCCACACCCCCTGCATTTGTGAGCCTGGAATCAGGGTGGCACAGGAACCATATGAACATCACATCTACATCTACATCACCCAATCAACCCTAAAGGGACAGATTTATTGGCTGTAATACAACTGCTTTCACACCACTAGACCAACACCTAAAATCTAGACCTTTATTTCTGAATTTAGTGCAGTATTTCTCAACTGGTGGATTGCCACACAGGTTTACAAGATGTTGAAATTTTATTACAATCTCAAGCAAAATGTCCACTCCCCTTATCCTTCAAGATCAAGTATTCTCTGTCAACCTCTTAAAACACATACAATTAAGTTATATAGGATTTTCATTATATCACTGACACATTATTTAGTTTAAAAGCAAACATAAGGGGTTTTCAAAAATGTTTGACTTTGAATAAAGGTTGGCCAACCTCAAAAGACTGAGAAACACTGGTTCAGTGAGAGAGTGATTCCTCTGCTTTTCTCTTTTACACTGGATATCTTGAAGAGTCAATTTTATTGCATTTGTATTATGGTGCTTTACTGATACTAGAATTATGCCACAAAAGAAAATCTTATGATCATATAATACCAGAATGACATACCTGTTTACAAAATGTGAACAGGAACAATATACTTGTGCTAGAATAGGATTTGAAAGGTTATTTAACAACTTTATAAGTTCCAAATTCTACAGCAGCTCTTTGTGGATGGCTCCAACTGAATACAATGAAAGTTGCATGCACATAGCAGTTGCAGAATCAAGCCCAAAATAGTATTCCTAAATATTAATATAAAACACATAAGTAAAAATATTTACTTCATGAAATTGCCACCCTGATAATAGTCATTCAGAAAAAGTGACCTGCTGTCCTGAAAAGGATTGAGTCTATCTATTTAATTTAAACTGTTTGAAGATTAGCTAGAACACTTGTAATTTAAAACAGTTGTTAATTTACTAGATAACCTGGTTAACAGCATTAAAACATCTCCTTCCATATACAGTATCCTATAACAACCATCATCCGTGCAAAGTGGGGATGAAATGCTACCAACTCAGAATGCTAGTATTTCTCAAGCACTTTGCATATATGTCTGAATGCACAAGGTGCAAGGCATTGGACAATCAGGCTCACACGCCTTGTCCACACTAAAGAAATTAGGGGTGCTAAGCTCCATACACTCCCTCCAGCATAACTCCAGCCATACACAGAAGTACGCCCAATGTATACAGCTGCTACAACCACCATATGCATTAGGCTTGCTTTGACAAAGACTAACCACTGTGAGATACTTCATTGTGTCAGTCTCCATATGTGCAATTGTGGTGTAACTGGAGACTGCTGGCATAATAGCCCTACCAGTGCAAATAATGCTTTCATTATCTTTCCACAATGTCTCAGTTACTGCTGTGGTTGCCTGTCTAGTCTTCTTTCTCATTATACATTTTACCTGGCCAGACTGTGCAAATGTCTAGGAACCTGGCACAATGCACAGCTAGTCTTATTAGGAGTCATGGGTTCCATCAATCACTCCTGCATAGTCTGAAAACCCTCAATCTATGACACACTGGTTGTCCAGATCACTAATGCCTGCAGCACAGTATACATGACAACTGCACCAACTTTGGAAGTCCAGTCATGAACTGATGTGACTGTGGGCTGTGATGTTATATGGAATCACAATGCATCTAAAACAAGAAGCAAAACAAACGGAATTAGCAGGCGTAGTGTGGAGACATTGAACTGTTCCTTCTTAAAATGATATTATTCCATTTGCTCAACTACCCATGGCTTAGGCTACAATTTTGAAAAGAGCCTAAGCGAGGTAAAAACCCAAATCCCTTAGGCTCTTTTCAAAATCCCAGCCATAATTTTCTAGTATTGCTGGAACTATAGATTACATAAAGTTCATACAGAAATAATACACAGTCTTTATTACGCATATGGCAAAAGTCTCAACACCTAGCTTTTATGTAGCATTTTTCTTCTGTAGATCTCAAGCACTTCACAAGAGAGGTCAATATCATCATCCCCATTTTACAGTTAGGGAAACTGAGACAATGGAGGTGAAGTGACTTGCTAAAAGTCACTCAAGTACCAAAGATTTTATAACAGCTTCAAAGACTGATATCAGAATCTTGCAGGGGATGCATTAGTGTTATATAGGAAATGAGCATCTCACCAAGATTGAGTGTAAACATGCATTGACTGTTTTCCCCATATACAGTAGGCATTGTCATTTATTTATGTGACTGAATATGTATTTAGATTTCTAACCTTATTTCCCTAAATTAAAGCATTTTGGTCTTAGTTTGAAGCTTAAATCTTCACTGTAAAATGAGAGCCTGCGTTTAAAACTGAGCAAGTTAATGCCTTGCTTTCCTCAGATTGCAAACAATTGCAGCGAGTAAACTGAGACATTGTTCCATCATCACCCACGTCCACTAAATTTAATTTTGCACAATGGCAAAAATATTTTTGGCTGCATCCTAAGCAGATGGGCCAACTTAAATTATAAATTCTGAGATCTATTGGCCGCCCTTTGCACTTGACAGTATAACAACTTCAGGACCTATGTCGTATCTTCTGTTCACAGCCACTAAAAAAATACTGAATAGTCAGGAAAACTGTTTTTGAATCTCCATACCTCTTTTAGCAGCCTTCCTCATTGTTTTTATATTTTGCCTGTAGTTACATCTATTCTAAATGTTCTCTAAGTTACAGCTATAAAAGCATCAGTGGGTTAACAGAGGTATAAGTGAGGGCATAATTTGAAGGCAATGAAGGTTTACAGGTGCTTATGCAATGTGACAATCATTTAACAAACAATAATAGTGCTGATACCGGTTAGAAAAGAATTCTCCCTGAGTTGAGTTGGTTCTGCAGAGCTGAAGTGTAGCTACAATATATAATTTCACTAATATGAGAAAAGATGGTACAAACAGGGAGTTCTTATGAGAATGAAGTTGCCACTTCCACACAGCTACTTTTCAAATTAGAACTGCACTTTAAGATACTGTAATTATAACTTTTCAGTAGGAGTTGCTGATACAGATTGATGGGTAGCTTGAAAAAAAATGAATAATTAGTAATGGTTTTATTACATTTTTGGTGCCATCATTCAGCATTTTAGGGTGGCATTTTCTAGCCAACCATCATAATTATAGGTTTTAGTCTAGTATATTTTGTAAAAAAACATACTCACTGCATCAGATGCCCCCTTTAATGACTCTTGTTGCATATTCTGTATGGAGATCTTTATGCTCCAACATGAAAAACAACAAACCTAACTGGCTAGGTAGGGTCCAGCATGCCTCTTGTTTTTTCTATCTGCTTCTCCTTTTTCCCCCTCCAGTGCCCCTAAGACAGTTTCCCTTTTAGCTGCTGCACCTCTCACTCTAGCCACTCTTTGTCATTCTTCCTCCTTCAGGAAATAAATATTCCTTTCGCCCCATCCATGCACAAACGTCACATTCCAGAGCTAGGCTGCACTTTCTAGATCTGTTTGCGGTTAGACCTCATGCACTGGATGGTGTTGGCTGTTGTCACCTCCCTATGCCGCCCACCGGCATCTTGGGCAGCAGGCCCCTCAGCCTGGCACTTGTGAGGACCTGAGGGACATACAGCTCATCCATGTTCCTCTGCCACACGATGTAAGGAAGTTGTTTTAATTCGCGGGTTTTACTAGGCCAAACTCGGCCTCACAGGAAGGCTTTGTTCTCTTCCCTGCACACTTCCCCCCTCTGCGTCACGAGCCTCACCCACGCTACAGCCGCTGTTCAGGGGCCAGTTGGGGTTTCCACAACGGATTTTTTTTTTTTTTTTTAAATGCGGTTATACATGAACGTGCCTCAGGGGACGGACTAGTTCCATCCTTTCTCTGCGAGGACTCGCACCCCGCGGCGCCAACACTGAGATACAGAAAAGGAGACAGAAGACCCCCGGGCCCGCGACAAAAAGCCTCCCTGCCGGGCTCCCCCCTCACGTCACGCAGGCCCCGTCTCGCGAGCTCCTCCAGGTAGTGGGAAGCCACTGGCCGGGCCGCGCGCGGCGCAAGCGACCCGCACGCGCCACGGCAGAAAGCAGCAGCTCGTTTCCCTACGTGACTACGTCACGGCGCTGCTAGAGGCGAAACGGAAGGGGCTAGCGGCGGCCCCTAGGGGCGGGGCTTCCGTTGCCAGAGCGGACGTAACCGTCGTCCCCAGCAGCTGCCGTCCTCCTTTTCCTCCTCCCCCCGCCCTGAGCGCGCGGAAGTGGGCAGCCTCGGCCCCGCCCTCGTGCAGCCCCGCAGCAGGGAGCGAAAGAGCAGCCGGTGGGGGGGAGGCGCGCGCGCGGCGGGGAAGATGTTTGAGAACCTGCGCGAGCGGCTCCTGAGCGTGCAGCAGGACCTCACCTCGGGGTGGGTACGGTAACGCCGGTCCGGCCCACCCGTTAGCCTCGGAGGAGGGGGAGAAAGTTCTTCCAAGTCCTTGCCCGGGATAGTAGGGCTCGGAGCACGGCGGGCTGCCCGGACCCCTTCTCCCAGGCTGGTGCAGGCTGCGAGCCGGACGGGGCCTGGTTTCAGCGCCCAGGCCGGGATATAGGTGCCGTGGGGGGCTATCCCGTGCGGCGGCGGCGGCGGCGGCGGCGCCTGCCTGCAGCCACTGAAAGCGAGTCCGGGCTCAGCTGTTACCCGTTGCTCCCAGGGCGCCGCTAATGCACTGAAATGGGCGAGGGTGAGACCTGATTGGTGGCGGGCGGGTGCGCTCAGGACGGGGAGTGGAGCAGGGCTGGCCTGTGTCTTGTCGTGACACGAACGAGCTGGCCAGCAGAGCTCCCCGGTCCGAAGTGGTGACTGGATAGGAGGTGGCCCTGTGGACTCACCTAGCCCGAGCTTGCACCCAGCTGGCTAACACAGCTTGTTAGCAAAAAATGTAGAGGAGGTGCCTGTCATGTGAGCGGCTGGGAAAAGCAGGAATGGCTCCACCCAGACTTTGGGGATGGGGAAGGAAAGCCAGAAGCAGAAAGCTGAGTTTGCGCTTAGTCTGCTGCCCCACAGCCTTGTATTTAGAAGGGGAAGGAAACCACTTCTCAGTAAAACAAACAAGGAGTCCTGTGGCAGTTTTAAAGACCAACAAACTTATTAATCGCATGAGCTTTCGTGGGAATAAATGCCACGTCGTCAGATGCTTGAAGATGGGGAACTTACAGAATGGGAGAAAATTTGTTAGTCTTTATAAGTTCCACAGGACTCCTTGTTTGTTTCATTGAACTGGATTAACACGGCTATCCCTTTGGCATTGCTCAATAGGTGATGAGGGTGTCTCCCACCCCAACCCCTCCTCCTGTAGTGGTTGATTAATTTATGGCTGCTTTTTTAGGTCTTGTCTAGTCAACTAGTGGTCTGATAAGTGTATCTCATTGACAATCAGAAAATGTAGGCGCTTGTTTGATCTGCACTTGAAAAAAAAAATACCCCTGTTGGTACAGCTGGGCTGACATAGCTGCATTTAGGCCTTGTACACACTAGGAAGTTCTGCTAACAGAAATCAGCTTTGTTTGATAACAATCCTGGTGTATGCACTATACTCACCTCTTTGCTGACAAAACTGTTCTGTTTTGCTGACACAATAAAACCACCTAAACAAGAGGCATAGGGCTTTTGTCCTAGAGCTAAGGTGGTACGGTGTCACTGTAGACACCGTGTCCCCTTAGAGGTAGAGGAGTTGTCATACTTATCAATTTCACTGCTCTGACAGAGCAGTGCAAATGACAAATAAGTAGAGAAGAGAGAACATGTAGCTTGTTGGGGTCCCCTGCAGGCAGTGGGGCTGCAGCCCTGGGGACTTGTTGGGGTCCCAGGTGGCAGCTGCCCAGGGGCTTGCCTAGGTCCCATGGCAGCAGGGTTGCAGCTATTTGGGGTTGGATCCAGGCAAGCCAGGGGAAGGAGGGAGAGGCAGATGGGAGCCTGTGGGAGAGAGTCTGCTTTCTCAGCTCCCCAATACTGCTATTTAGGATGGCAGCGTGGAAGTGGCTGAGGGTTGACATAAGATACATTGACACATTTGTGTAGTGAAGACACAGTTTATGTAGGGTGTTGTATTGATAAAAGAGGGCTTCTGTCAACACAGCTGGCATCATTTGGAGAGGTAGATTTTTTTACGTTGATAGAAAAAACCCTTCTGCATATATACTAGGAGGCTATGCTGGGATGGCTACTGCGTTGGTACTGTATAGTTATTTTCATGACTATAGTTCGTGTCTACACTGCAAAAATATGTCAGCTTAACTTAAGTTGGCATACAGACACTGCAGTTATTAACTCACTTGCCTGTCTGCGGTCTTGGCTGCTTGTGTCAGCAGTGCACGTACTTGCCAGGAGGGCTTGTATTAATTGTACTGTCAGTGCTGGGGCATTGTGGGATGACTCTTGAAAGTCAAGTTCCAAAGGGGTAGCCGTGTTAGTCTAGGTCAGCAGATCAAACAAGGAGTCCTGTGGCACTTTTAAAGACTTAGATTTATTTATTGAAATTATTTATTTATGGAAAGCTCATGCAATAAATAAATTTGTTAGTCTTTACAAGTGCCACAGGACTCCTTGTTTGTCTTGAAAGGCAGTAACAGTCAACATAAGCAATAGAGTGCCTGCCTTGACACGATGTTGACTGTCCTAATTATAGTGCTGTGGTTATACTACTTGGGGAGGTGGGGTTAATAAATCAGCATAGAGAAGCATTTTGGCTAGAGCCAAATCCAAGTGAAGACACTTCTCCAACTAGATTGATGCAGGCTGCCTTGCATCAATTTAACTGTGTTGCATAGACTCGGCTGTAGTCTTATTCTCAGTCTCTTTTGAAAATGGCTTTAGGTGCTTTTGAAAAAAAAATCATTTTGTTCTTATACTTACACCTGAATTTAGAGGATTATAAATGTACACCATTGTTGGAAAGCAAGTGTAAGAACCACCTATCTCTTTGGTTTATATGCTTTTCAGGCTATGTACACACAGCAAACTTGTCCCGCAATAAGCTGTTGCGGGACAAGAAAAGTGCTATAAATATAGCGCTTCTGTGTGTACATACGTGCTCCTTGTAGCGCAAAGGAGCGTTCACATGTGTGAATGCTCCTTTGCGCTACAAGGAGCAGTGCATGGTGGGCACCTGTCCCACCATGCACTGCCCACAGTCAGCCTTTTGGCTGGCAGTGGGCTGCCCCAGGGGTTCACTGGGCTAGGGGGCTCACTGCCCCTGCCACCACTCCAAGCTCGACGGGCGGCGGAGGGGGCTGGCTGCAGCCCCTGCCACCACCCAAAGCCTGGGACGTGGTGGAGGGGGCTGCGGCGCTGAAGCACCAGCCCCCTAGCTCAGCCCACAGGCTTCGGGTGGCGGCAGGGGCTGCGGCGCTTCAGCGTGCAGCCCCGCCACCACCTGAAGCCCGGCGGCTGAGCTAGGAGGCCCCCAGCCCTGGCAGCAGGCAGAGGGGCTGAAGCCACCTGTGCTTGGGGGCTCCCGAGCAGGATCCCCCAGTCCAGGGGGCCAATCCACAGGAGCTGCCGAACCTGGCAGCTCCAATTGTAGTCAATTTCACTGTTCTGCTAGAGCAGTGAAATTGACATATATGTAAATTTCTCTGCTTGCCTAGAGCAGTGAAATTGACATATTTGATAGCTCCAGTGTCCCAGAGTAGCCTCGATTGGCACTCTGGGACATTTCCAGAGGCTGTTTGAATCGGAAAACCTGTACACACAAGCACTACCATGGAAGTAAGCCTAACCACTCTCGATTTGAGTGGTTTAACTGTTGTGGGGCAAGAGGGTGTTGCCGCGCAACAGGGAAAATGCTCGTGTGTACGCTGGAAGCTTTATAGCGCAGTAAGGAGCCTTATCATGTGATAAAGTGATCATGTGTACATGGCCTCAGTTCCTAAAGTTTATTGTTTTACATGTAGTTGAACCCAATGAGTGTTTTTACTACCAAAAACAATGATGGAAGTGTACTACTGATGATCTAATGTTGGGAGTTTTCTCAGGACATTCAGTTGGTGTGGTGGATTTTCAAAATTGCGTATACACTTGGCAGCACAGGAAAGATTTTATGATATAACTAATACATTATTAATATAAATTTACATAGTTAAGCAGGTATAAACTCACTGCCCTTGTGCAGAAATGTTTACCTTGTATAAGACCCCATGTGGAAAAACTTATTCTAGAATGGTTTTAAGTATGTTGCTTGGGAAGATTTTAAGTTAAATCAAAAATATGTATAAGTGCTTCTACAAGGAGTTTTATGCCTGTTTAACTGGTAAAACTTTCATGCGTAGACAAGGGACAAATGACTCAGGAACATAAGTCCAAGTGTAGATGCATAAGTGGGACTTGTACTCTTAAATCATAGTAGGTGCATTTGAAAATTCCATATGCAGGTTTTTCTACAGTACTGCGTGAGAGAAGGACATAGGAATACAGTCAGTTCATGGAAAAATCATTTCTCGTAATAGTCTTGAAAAATGCAATAAATGGTGAGATAGTTCTCACTTCCAAAATAAATGGAAGACAGAATTGATCTTTATAAACTTTAAGATGTTCATTAGGCACCTACTGTCAAGCTATTGTTCTGATAAATTAGCGGTAGTCAGCAAAGGCCTGACACTTCTGTTTTGAATTATAGGTTGAAGACTTTGAGTGACAAATCAAGAGAAGCAAAAATAAGCAAGCAGAGGTATTTCTGTATACTTAAATCTAAAGCTTTGTCTTACGACTGTTTATGAAAACATTGTTTAAACAAAGCTAATGTATATTCTAGCAGAACTATTTACATTGTATTTTACATAACACTGAAATTTAATGAGGAATATGCTGTTCTATTGATAAGATGAATACCTGATACACATGGTTTAATAGAACTCTCTAGTTTACACTTTTTAAAATGAGCCATTTTTGGCACTAAGCAGTCAGTTTAAAGATTGATGTTTGCTATAATTTTTACTATATTAGAAAGGGCAATATGCTGAATTACACAGTAAACATTTATATGCAATTTATTGTTATCTTTCTCTGTGTGCATCTTAAGTATTGCAATAATTCTTATATTATGAGGGGTTTTTAAGCATAAGAGCCTTTTATTGCTTAAAAATTTGATAACAGAGGAAAGGTAACTTCAGAAGAGAAATCTTAAATTACCTTACTGCACAGTTGAAAATAACATCAGTTATAATGTTTCTAAAGGCAACATTTTAAAATGACATTGTTTTTAACGTGAATAAATGGCATATACAATACTCAAATGTGAAAAAATTCAATTTTGCTATAGTTGTATAAAATATCTCAGATGTGCTTTGGTGTGAAACCTATATGTGCTTTCATCTCGACTTTTTTTTTTTTTTTTTTAAAGGAGATAAAAAACAAAGCCAAAAACAACTTAAAATCAGTTAAACTGATTACTACATTCTTGCAATTCAGTAGTTAGTTTTTGGAAGATCTGTCTTTTAAAACTGAAACTTTCAAGTTAGTTTTCCATAATGTAGGCCAAGGCTGAAGTATTTTGTTGGGAGAAGGCTGAATTAGTAATTTTAGGAAGCTGTCTTCTGTGCATGGGTGTTGCTTGTTGTGATGTTAATACAAATAAAGAATATTTAATTCAATCAACATTAGTTCTGTAGGATCTGTTGTTACATTAACATGAACTCTGTACAGTGAACGTTCAGGAAGACAAGGGACTGAATCCTTCCTCCTGTTCGTGTTACTCCTGTGTGCCATTTGGGACAGAGAGCTGCTTTGAAAGGGGAGCTAATGAGTCCCCTTGCATAATTATATTGCAGAGGTCGTTCTGTCTTATTTCTTTCTTGTCCTGCTTTTGTTGAGTACATGTTGGGTTGATATGGAATTATTGATAGAGCCCTGTGATGTTCTTTTTAATAATTTTTCATTTTATTCTTCATGAATTTCTTATCCATTGAAATGTTTTCTTTGCCACATTTACATTAATAATATACCTCAAATAACTGTGTATAAATAAAAACAGTGTATATAAATCCCATTTTACCTATAGTACATCATTTTACCCAAATGTACCACATACTTCAGCCCCCTGATAACCTCCTATTCTCCATCCTCACTCATTGTGTCAAACCCCAGGGGTCACCATAGATTTTCTCAGCCTCAGCTGCTGCTTTCTCCAGCAGAGGCAGCTTTTGTGGTTGGCGAAGCAGGTGCACGCGTAGGGCCCCAAGCAGTAAGGGGCCCTATCGCCTGCTTTGCCTGCACCAAAAACCACGTCTGCCTCTGTTGGCAGGAGGAGGAGGAGGAGCTGGCCCAGGTGGCTGAAGATGTGTGTGGGGTAGCTGGGGATGGGAGGGAGGGACAGGGCAAAAAGGGGGACTAGTGGTGGGGGGCACAAAGGGGAGCTCCCGCTGGCCTATAGGAGTCCTTGTGGACCTGGGGGCTCTGCAATGGGCCTTTACCTAGGGACCCCAATAGCCAAAGGCTGCTTCTGTTCTTCAGTACCCCTCGCTGGATGCCCCTACTGCTCTTATATATTCTCCCTCTCCAATTGATTGTCAACCCCCAATTCCCCATTATTTCCAAAAACCCCTCTCCTACCTCCCGTACTGAGCCCTAGCTTCCCCATTAGTGCCAGGAAACCATTCTCTATTTCTGCATATATAGTCCCCTCTAGGGTGGGTAAGAGGCCCTTGGAGTGGTGGCGAGAACTGGGAGGCCCTTGGTGGAGACCAGGTGAACCTTGGTATATGGTAGTAGGAGTAAGGCTCTTGGATGGAGGGCGTCAAGGGAGGGGTGGCAGCTCCTGTCATGATAGAGGGGTGGGCAGGCCAAACCTGAGCAGTACTTTTTTCCATTTCAGTTCATTTTTTACTTTGATTTTTTGTTTTATTTCATGTTATTTTGCCTTTGTGAAAAACACTGAGCTGTAATTATTGGAATTGAGGAGATGAGACCAGAACTTCTTGTGCTGTGGTGATTCTTGGGTGACTGAACACACTAGGGAGCTGTTGTGATCAGCAATAGGTTAGGATAGTGGTTCCTGAACTTTTTATGAAAGTGACCCACCAACTGCATTGTCTGTTTTTGGGGAACCACCATTACCCCTTCACCTTCTCAGCAGCCTGGACTCCCTCTTAACTCAAGTGCAATGTTCAGCTCCTTCTAGCTCCCTTAGTGTAGCAATCTCAGAACTGCCCCTCCTGTGGTGCCAGCTGACCCCCATCTTCCTACTCCTGCTGAGCCAGTAGAACTACGAGGCTGCTAACCGACTGCTCGTTGGCTCTGGCTACTTTCTCCGCCCTGCTGCCTAGATCCGCTTGCCATGCCGCTCATTGCTGATCCTTTCTGTGACATGAGGTCAGGACCCACTTTTTGAAAAACACTGGATTAGTGCAACCCCAAGGCTAAATTTAGCCTCAGGCTAGGAGAACTCAAAGGTGTCTTTAAACCATGTTCGCTTCCCCTCCACTGATTAGGTTATGAAACAAGCATAACTTAGCTTGATCTTTGAGTCTAACAAACGAACAACTGTTGTTATATTATTTACACTGACATGCATATGATTGATTATATAACGGCAGTTTCAGTCCACTCTGAGAGTCTTCAGGAGACTGAAGTGAGGAAAGTCTCTTGATGCAGTACAATATAGTTATGAAGTGTTGTCTTGCTAATTTTTAGTAGTTGTTAGTTACACTGCTTCTACATTTTCTACATCTACTTTAATTTGCTGTTACAGCCTGACTTGATCCTATGTCATACACTTCCCTGCATTTAATTTCCTCCCATTCTGTAAGTTCCCTATCTTCAAAGTGTCTGACAAAGTGGGATTTTCTTCCATGAAAGCTCATGTGATAAATAAATTTGTTAGTCTTTAAAAGTGCCACAGGACTCCTTGTTTGTTTTGCTCCTACATTGTTTTCATATTTAAGTTTATTCTTGGTGATAAATTATTCCTATGTTATTGACTAAAAGATAGCCAACTAATTGACTATGCTTCTTCAATGTAAAAATCTTCAAGAAACCAAATAATGGAAGCTCAGCCAGATTTATTGTCTAAAGACAAAGCAGTACAGTACAGGAAAGAGAAAGTTAGTACATCAGTCTTCCTCAGGAAACAGAGTCCTGTTGCGTGTTCAGTGCACCTTACTTAGATGAAATGCTTTCCAAATGGCCTCTTAAGCTAGCCATCTTTTTATAAGATGTTTGTTTATAAGTTACACAGCACTGTTCATGTCACTTAAAGTTTAAGTAACCAGCTTGTGCCAGATTTGTCACTGGTACATCCCTGTACTTTCCCAACTTTTTGTTTTGAACATTAAATTCCAAATGTTAAGATGTGTGAAAATACTCAGTAATGCAAAGCATTCATACATCTCCCATTATTTCTTCTGTACCACATTGAACCTTTGTTTCATAATGCTCATCCATCTAGTGTTTGACAGGTTTTTTTTTTTTTTTTTTGCCTGACCCATGTGCTGAGCTATATTTATTCCATTGTTGGATATGCATCTTAGCGTAAGTGAGCAAGAATAAGCAAAGTTCAATTTAGCGTTTTCCCTTCCCCAGCGCGGCGTGCCCCCCCCCAACACAAAGGTTAATGAGCATATAATATCTATTGGCATGTATGTTTGTAAACTCTATGCTCCAGGTAACGTAGGAAATGTTACATTATAGGGGGGCAAAGATTCTTTCAATGTTGTAGCAACCACGGTTTTAATTAGAATGCATTAAATGCAAAACCTTTGAGCTTTAATGATTGCTATTAATGTATTAATTCAGAAGTTGCCAAACATGATAATTATTTCATAATCTAAAGTAACAAAAAAGAGAAAATGTAGGTGGATATCAACTTGACAGTGAAATCTAGTGATTTATATTCTTGTAAAATAGATAGTTTCATACATTTTCAACTAGAACAGACAAAATGATAGCAACTGGGTATGGCAGTGAATAAATACTGCACTGACAAGGAGATGCATTGGATGACATTATTCTCTTCCATTTTTAACTTCTGTGTTTTCTGATTGCATTCATAGGGATGTTCAGTGTTTGCCAAAGTTCTCTGCTGGATTGGAATTGCTCAGCAGGTATGTCCTTCCAATGATAAATGGTTTGGGCTGGGGGGGGAGTGGTTACATGGTTTCTCTGCCTATCAAAATATTGTTGGGAAAAACAAGTAGTAAGAAAGATGATAAAAATGAAAATTATATTGATTTCAGGTTTTGAATGGTGTGCAGTAACTAAGGCAGGGGCTATTAATTAAATGATGAGGATAAATATGTTGAACAGCTGCTTCAGATCCAGAGCATTCTCCATTCTGTACATTGAGTGAAGTAGCTGAATTGCTCATGATGACCACATGCCCCAAATGTGCTCCAGCATGGAGCTGACCTGCGGTCTTGGATCTCATGAGTGAAAAGTCTGTTCTGGTTCAGCTCCAAGCCAGCAAAAGAAATCTGGATATCTACAAGAAGATATCATGTGTTATGACTGAGAAGGGCCACTACTGGCATGTGCAGCGGCTCTGTGTTAAAATCGGAGAACTGAGGCAGGCATATCAGGGAGCCAGGCAGTCATTCTGGCTTGTCACTGAAAACATGCTGCTTTTATGATGAGCTGCATGTGATTCTTGATGGTGACCCCACCACTGTGCCACCAAGCAGCATCGATACCTACAAAGAATCTCAGTCCAGGATGAATGAGGAGGACTCTGTGGACAAGAAGGAGGAGGAGAACAAGGGACAAGAAAGTCCCAGACAATCAGGACCTGTTTGTCAACCCAGAGCAGCCCAGCTGGTCACAAGACAGTAGTACTCCAGGGCCCCGGCCAGCGCTGCTGTGGGGGGAGGCGCTGTTGAGGGGTGACCATGGGGGGCACACTTCTGAAGGAAGGTGGTGGGAGGGGGTTGTTGCTGTGCAGGGGTCATGGCACACTTGGGGGGGCTCCTTGGGGGCCACACTGCTGTGGGGGCTGGAGCTGCAGGTCGGCATACGCCAGCGCTGCTGCTGGAGACAGCCTGGGGAGGGGCAGGCCAGAGGCTGGGTACTCTTGCCTTACCCCCTGGCTGGCTGGTGGTGACTGTGAGCCAACCAGTCAGCCTGAGGGGAGGGGGGTGCGGGGGGGATGGACGACTACCCAGGCAGGCTAAAGGCGAGCAGCAGCTCACCATTTAGGCCAACTGGGCTGGTTTAGGGGGGCCATGGTGCTCTCTTTTAGGCCGGGGGCTTAAGCCCCTGGGGTAATCTGGCCCTGCTGACCGATATGCCAGGGAAGGCACATCCGGTGTGTGTGTTTAGTAAATCTCATTGCTGTGGTTATATTTCCAGTCCAGTGTCTTCTTTTGGGCGGGGGGGAAGGAGTTTGTGTTTGGAGTGGATGGGACTTGTGGGTATTGGCAAACTCCAATAGAGGGTTATTCCAGGAACAGACTATTTATGTGCACGGAAATGCTGTGAGAATCCTCTGTGGATATCTTGAGGAAACTTTCATGGAAATATTCTGAAATCCTTTGAAGAAGCAACAAGAGCACCTTAAAGACTAATAAATTTCTTCAGGCATAAGCTTTCGTGGATTGCAAACCACTTAAAAGGATCACACTGCAACTTTACTGCTTTTTATAAAAAAACTGTCTTTATTCACTCATAGCCTGGGGATTGGTGGCTGGGAAAGAAAGGGAAGGGGCCTATAGTGCAAGGTTGGGGGATGAAAAAGAAAGGCACAACACTGACACAGATGTACATTACTGCTGTTCATTACAAAAACAGTCCTTCAATGCTTCCTCTAGATGCAGTGCTCCATGATTGGCTCTCAGCATAGCACTGCAATGTATAGCACTGAAGGCAGCCAGCCTATCTGCCTTCATAACCCAACCCTGAGGGAGCTTTTCACCATTTTTCTCATACATTATGGAGCACACAGCAGGCAGAGATACCTATTGGGATATTTTTAACTGAGGTCATGTCTAGTAAGTAGGCTTCTCCATCTTATAGAATCATAGAATCATAGGGTTGGAAGGGACCTCACGAGGTCTTCTAGTCCAACCCCCTGCTAAAAAGCAGAACCACTCCCCCTAAATCATCCCAGCCAGGTTTTTGTCTAACCGAGCCTTAAAGATCTCCAAAGATGGAGAATCTACCACCTCCCTAGATAGCCCATTCCAATGCTTCACCACCCTCCTAGTGAGAAAGTTTTTCCTAATGTCCAACCTTGACCTCCCCAGCTGTAATTTGAAACCATTGCTCCTTGTTCTGTCCTCTGTTACCCTCAAGAACAGCCTAACTCCCTCCTCTTTGGAGCAACCCTTCAAGTAGTTGAAGGTTGCTATCAAATCTTCCCTCAGTCTTCTCTTCTGTAGACTATATAAGCCTAGTTCCTTCAGTCTCTCCTCATAAGTCATGTGCCCCAGTTCCCTAATAATTTTTGTTGCCCTCCGCTGGACTCTTTCTAATTTGTCCACATCCTTTCTGTAGTGGGGAGCCCAAAACTGGACACAGTATTCCAGATGCGGCCTGACCAGTGTCGAATAGAGGGGAATTATCACATCCCTCCATCTGCTGGCAATACTCCTACTGATGCAGCCTAATATGCCATTGGCCTTTTTCGCAACAAGGGCACACTGTTGGCTCATATTCATCTTCCCGTCCACCATAACCCCCAGGTCCTTTTCTACAGCGCTGCTACTTAGCCGATCGGTCCCCAGCCTGTAGCAGTGCATGGGATTTTTCCGTCCTAAGTGCAGGAGTTTGCACTTGTCTTTGTTGAACCTCATGAGGTTTCTTTCAGCCCAGTGTTCCAATTTGTCCAAGTCTCCCTGGATCCTGTCCCTGCCCTCCAGAGTATCTACCATTCCCCCCAACTTGGTGTCATCCGCAAACTTACTAAGCACGCAGTCTATTCCATCATCAAGATCATTACTGAAGATGTTGAATAGAACCGGCCCCAGGACCGACCCCTGGGGCACTCCGCTCGTTACCGGTTGCCAACCAGACATCGAGCCATTGATGCCTACCCGCTGAGCCCGTTGATCTAACCAGTTTTCGATCCACCTTACGGTCCACTCATCCAACCCATACTTCCTTAACTTGCTGACGAGAATGCTGTGGGAAACCGTATCAAAAGCCTTGCTAAAGTCAAGGTATACCACATCAATGGCTCTTCCCGCATCCACAAATCCAGTCATCTCATCATAGAAGGAAATCAGGTTGGTCAGGCACGATTTGCCCTTGGTGAATCCATGTTGACTGTTCCTGATCACTCTATTTCCTCCAAGTGTTTCAGGATGGATTCCTTGAGGACCTGCTCCATGATTTTCCCAGGGATTGAGGTGAGGCTGACCGGTCTGTAGTTCCCCGGATCCTCCTTTTTCCCTTTCTTAAAGATAGGTACTATATTTGCCTTTTTCCAATCCTCCGGGACCACCCCCGTTTGCCACGAGTTCTCAAAGATAATGGCCAGCAGCTCTGCAATCACTTCCCCCAACTACCTCAGCACCCTCGGATGCAGTTCATCCGGCCCCATGGACCTGTGCACCTCCAATTTCATTAAGTGTTCCCTAACCTGACTTTCCATCACCGAGGGCCACTCTTCTTTCCATTCCGCGTTACCCCGTGTAGTAGCCTGGGAGCTGGCCCTCCCCGTGAAGACTGAAGTAAAAAAAAGCATTGAGTACTTCAGCCTTTTCCGCATCATCCTCCATGAGGATGCCTGCCCCATTCAGTAAGGGACCTACACCACTTCTGATCCTTTTCTTGTTGCTGATATACTTATAGAACCCCTTTGTTATCTTTCACATCTCTTGCTAGCTGCAACTCCAATTGTCCTTTGGCCTTTCTGATTTTATCCCTGCAGTCCCGAGCAATATCTTTATACGCCTCCCTTGTCATCTGTCTAAGCTTCCACTTCTTGTAAGCTTCCCTTTTATGTTTCAGCTCCCCGCAGAGTTCCCTGCTAAGCCACGCTGATCGCCGTCCACATTTGCTGTTCTTTCTGCACATCGGAATGTTATTTTCCTGTGCCTTTAACAGGGTTTCTTTAAAATACAGCCAGCTGTCTTGGACACTTTTCCCCTTCAGATTAGCCTCCCATGGGACCCTGCCCATCAGCTCCCTAAGGGAGCCAAAATCTGCTTTTCTGAAGTCCAGGGTGTGTGTTCTGCTTCTTTCCTTCCTTCCATGATCAGGATCCTGAACTCTACCATCTCATGGTCGCTGCTGCCCAGGTTGCCATTTACTTCTACTTCCCCGATCAATTCTTCTCTGTTTGTGAGCAATAGGTCTAGAAGTGCAAGGCCCCTAGTTGGTTCCTCCAGCATTTGTACTAGGAAGTTGTCCTCAATATTCTCCAAAAACTTCCTGGACTGCCTGTGCACTGTTGTATTATCTTTCCAGCAGATGTCAGGATAATTGAAGTCCCCCATAAGAACCAGGGCCTGCGACGATCTGGAAACTTCTGTTAGTTGCCCATAGAACACTTCATCCACCTCCTCTTTCTGGTTTGGCGGTCTATAGCAGAGACCCAGCACAACATCCCCCTTGTTGCATTCTCCCCTAAACTTAACCCACAGACTTTCAACCATCTTGTTTACACTTTCATAGTGGAGCTCCGAGCAGTCATACAGCTCTTTTACATATAGCGCTACTCCTCCCCCCCTTCTTCCCTGCCTGTCCCTCCTGAACAATTGATATCCATCCATGGCAGTGCTCCAGTCATGCAAGTTATCCCACCACGTTTCTGTTATTCCAATTATATCATAGTTCCTTGTCTGCGCCAGTACTACCAATTCTTCCTGCTTGTTTCCCAGGCTCCTCACATTTGTGTACAGGCACCTAAGATACCGGGCCCATTGCCCTACTTTTCCCTGTCGATTCTCCCTCCTTTCGCAGCTTCCTCCATGCAATTTCTCCTGGTTTCCTCCTTCCCCACTCGCCTGAGGTATTATGACTTCATCAGGAAATAAACAATTATTTGAACCCCCCCCCCAGTTACAGCCCCAGTACCCCCCAAGTTCCATCCCTTCCCCCAGGTTTCCCTCAGTTTCACTTACCTGTGGGCCTTGGTCACCTTCCCCCTTCGAACCTAGTTTAAAGCCCTCCTCACCAGGTTAGCCAGTCTGCTTCCAAATACGCTCTTCCCCTTCCTGGATAGGTGGAGTCCATCTCTGCCTAGCAGTCCTTCTTCCTGAAACAGCACCCCATGGTCGAGGAAGCCAAAGCCCTCCCAGTAACACCATCTCCACAGCCAGGCATTCACCTCCAGGATGCATCTGTCTCTGCTCGGGCCCCTACCCTTGACCGGAAGGATGGAGGAGAACACCACCTGTGCACCGAACTCCTTCACCCGTGCTCCCAGAGCCCTGTAGTCCCCTTTGATCTGCAGAGGGTCACCTCTTGCAGTATCATTGGTTCCCACATGGATGAGTAGCATGGGGTAGTAGTCAGAGGGACGGATGATTCTCGACAGTCCCTCCGTGACGTCTCGGATACAGGCCCCTGGCAGGCAGCATACCTCCAGAGAGGCCTTATCTGGGCGACAGATAGGTGCCTCCGTCCCCCTCAGAAGAGAGTCCCCAACCACCACAACCCGACGTTTTCTCCTGGGTGTGTTGGTTGTGATCCTCCCAACATCGGGGGTGCATGGCTTCTCCTCTTCCACCTCATCTCCCGTCTGTAGTGCTGCATAGCGGTTCTTTACCACAACGGAGGGTGGGATGGGAGCAGGGGTGGAGCACTGTCTGCTGCCAGAAGTAACCAGCTGCCAGTGTCCACCCTCTGCTTGAGCAATCTCATCCTTCTCCGAGGGTGTGGCAGCAGTCCTTTGCCTCTGGATAGTTTCTTCATCCTTGCATGTTTCCTTATGGATGCTATCCAGGAACTTCTCCAGGGCATGGATACTCCTGAGCCTGGCCACCTCCTCCTGTAACTCCCCCACCTGCTTCCTGCGAGATTCCACCAGGAGACACCTGTCACATTGAATGATCTCCCCAGCCTGACCGTCTGAGAGTGGAAAATGCAGGCCACAGTCCTTGGAAGTCCACACCAGGATCTGGGTAGAGATATCCATGGTCAGTATGTCTGTCTGGATACAGGCGCAGGTGGAGGAGACAGAAGCAGTGCTGGCACAAGCGGTGTGGGTCCTCTTCACCATAGTAGCTACACAAAACACAAACTTCCCCCAAACTCCCTCGCAAACTCCCCTGTTTGCAGTCCCTGGTCGCAAGCTCCCCCTGGTTGCTCAGCCACTGGCTTTTAAGGCCTTCTCTGCCTAGGTCAGCCCTTGCCCCTCATTAAGCACACAGGGGAAGGGTGATCACAAGGCTGATTGAGCTGAGCAGGGCTGAGCAGAGAACAATGGTACAAACAGCCCCCAGACAATCACAATCCCAACTCACACAGTAACTGACAATTCACAGAAATCACCTGTGGGGAAAAAAAGATACAAGCACACACAGTCAGCAATTCACTCTCCCCAGGGTTCGCTCTCTCCCTTGCTTCTTCAGCAAGGGGATCTCCTTCGCCTCCTTCTCAGGGCTTCTCCTTCTCTCGCAAACTCCCCTGTTTGCAGTCCCTGTTTGCAAGCTTTTAAATCTTGCTTTTAAACACCCAGATGCAGATTACACCACCGTTGTGCCCTTGTTGAGCCTATTATTGAAACGCTCCCTTTCGTTGTACAGGTGCCCAGTGTAGAGCTTCATTAACCAGGAGAGCAAGGGGTAGGCAGGATCCTCCAGGATCACTATTCGCACTTCAACATCCCTGATACTTACATTTTGATCAGGGAAGAAAGTGCCCTCATGTATCTTTAATAGATCTGAGTTCCCCCAGATTGATGTCAGTGAAATGTCTATTGTAATCCACAAGGGCCTGCAAGACCATGGAGAAGTATCCCTTCAGATTTATGTGCTCTGTGGCAAGGTAGTCTGGAGCTAACAGAGGGATATTTGTTCCATCTATGGCCCCCACAGAGTTTGGGAACCCCATTGTGGCAAACCCATCTACTATGTCCTGCACATTTTCCAAAGTCACTACCTTTTATAGCAGAAGTCTATTAATGGTCCGGCACACTTGCATCCTAGCAGCTCCCACGGTGAATTTCCTCACTACGAATTGATTCCCAACTGACTGGTAGCAGTATGGGGTTGCTAGCTTCCACAGGGCATTGACCATTCACTTCTTCACTGTCAGAGTTGGTCTCAAGCAAATATTCATGGACTTTAGGTTTGGGAACAGTTCCACACAAAGTTCAAGGAAAGTGGCCTTTCGCATACGAAAATTCTGCAGCCACTTGTCATCATTCCACGGCTTCATCATAATGCGATCCCACCAGTTCGTATTTGTTTTCTGGGACCAGAACCAGAGCTCCACCACTGAAGATGATGCATGACAACCTGCAGCAAACAGGAATTGTTTCACTCTATGGCTTGTAGCAGGGTGGCCTCATTAACATTGCGCTTTTCCATGCTGCACCTCCTGTCTTGCCCTTGAAAATACTACAGGATGCATTGTGAGGTATTTCTGATGTTCACAATGATAGTGCTGAGCTGAGCGAGGTCCATGCTTCTCTGACAACAGCGTGTGTGCAGCAGAGAAGGAGGACAGAAAAAAGTATTTGCTTTTCATTTGGGAGAAGAAGGGAAGGGGGAGGGAGCACACTGCATCATGGGAGAATCACAACCTTCCCAAAAGCCTCTGCGTCTAGTTGCTCTGTGGGATAGGTACCCACTGTGTACAGCTTTGAATATCGACCCAAGCAGGGCTAGAGGGGATGCAAGAGCCCAATGCAAGGAGCGTGATGTGATCACACTGCTGTGACTTCTAAAATTTGGCATGTGAAAGTCAAGTTTAAAATTAATTGACTTCACAATGTAGACATCCCCTCAGTCACCTGGTTCATTAAGATCTATGGCAGTTGTAGCTGCTGTCAGATGTTCTCTTGATTTGTTAAACACCCTGTTGGAGCTCCTTATGCTCTTTGTTGTGTAGATTTGAAGTTGTGTAGTGTTATGGTGCCCTATAAGGACTGATGCCTTGACTGTAAGCTTTCTTTTCCTTTTCTGGACTTAAAGGTGTATAATATTAACAAACTTCAATATATATTTAGTTGGAATATGTTACAGAACTGTACCTGCAGTTCTCAAATTACCTTTACTAGGATTGTCTGCTCCCTTTAGTTCAGGACCAGCTTTTATCTAAAACCATAGTAACTCCAGGCATTGTGAGGAACTCCGTTAATCTAACAACTCTCATTTTGTTCCCCAAAGTCTTTACTATGTTGTTTAGCAGTTTGTGTTCTCTTGTGATGCCTGCATGGGGAATCTCTACTTTTTATGTGTCAGGGGTGGGGTGAGTTTCTTTCCCTTGTAAAACAAATGCATTCTCAAGTCTAGCATGTCATTTTACTTTTAAAGCTGAATTCTGTTATGGGTGCCTCCAAACTGTGCTTTGACTTCTGATGACATCTCTGACGCACTCCCATTGTCCACATTATTTTTCAGACTCTGTTGCCTTCCTGTTAGGCTTCTTTTTCTATAGCTGCTTTAGGTAGGTTTGCTCTGAATCTTTTTTTAATTTGTATGGGTATTCATTCCTTTGCCTTGGATCTCTCTTGAGTCATGTTTTGCCTTACTGGCTTCTGAGTCAACCCCCAATTAAAATTGCTTAATGTATTATCTATTGTATAACTATTGTGTTGGTGCTGATTTAGCACTTGTTTCCTTCTTGAGATGATGATAATAATAATAAAAGATATTATAAAACTGACTTAGATGAATGGTCCATAGGGGTAGCCGTGTTAGTCTATTGCAGAAAAACAACAGAGTCCTGTGGCAGTTTTAAAGACTAACAGATATATTTCACAAAAGCTCATGCAATAAATAAATCTGTTAGTCTTTAAAAGTGCCACAGGACTCTGTTGTTTAGATGAAAGGATGTTCCTTTTATGAGAGAAGCAGTATTTTTTTTTTTAAAAAGATCCTTATATATAAACCTGTCTTTCTTAGTGATAAAACTGATTTAGTCCAAAGAAATGTGTGCAGAAGGAGCATATGAAATACACATTCTCTGTTACATCTAAAAATAGTTTATGTATTCCAGTTTTAGTATGTTAAATTTTGAAGCAGGTAGTTAAGCAGATGATACCATTATATAATGCAGCTGTCATGGCAGTGGAAGGTGGGCTGCACAAAGAATGAATGGCTATATGAAGTTGGGATTTTCTCAAGCTGTGCTGAATAACAGATACTTGTGATTCTACTTCCAAAATTGAAAATCTCTTGTTTCTGTCAACTGCAAAACATGTTCCCGTGGAAATTTCATAGGTAACATGTAATTCCACTCCAATCATGTAAGTCTAATAGACTGTGGAACAAATATGCTACTAAGTACGAAACACCAATATTCATATAATTGATTTTTAACGGGGAGCTGAGTTTATTGTAAGTATAACCACAAAAAATTTAATTTTTGTTCTGTTCAGGTATGAAGACGCTTGGGAAGCCCTTCACAGAGGAACCAAAGAATGTGCAAAAGCTGGAGAGGTAAAAAAAAAAAAAAAAAAACCCCACATAAGTGTTCCCTCTAAGCCGCCTGGGTGGGCGGGCGGCTGGCCACCGACCGTCGCAAGCCCCGCGCAGCACTGAGGGACCCCAGCGCAGGCTGGCAGCCCCCACCGCCCCCTCCAGATGGCCCTCCCCACCCCCAGGGTGGAGCAGGCAGGCTCAGGGCCAGGGCATGTGCGCGCGCCTGCCTACCTGCCCCATGTGGCCGGGTTGGCGCGGCCGGGGCAGGCTCCCGGGCTCCCATCCGCCGGCTGCCTCGACTTCCAAGCCCGGGGCCGGGATCGGCTCCCTTCCGCCGACAGCCTCGGCCTCCGGCGCCAGGGTCTGCTCTGCCCTGCTGGCGGCCTCCCGGGGCCGTGTTTGGGTCCCTGCCGCCAGCGGCCTCGGCTTCTTTGTTTCTTTTTTTTTTCCTTCTTTCTTTTCTCAGCTTCTTTTTTTCCTTCTTTCTCTTTTTTGCCTTCCTCTTTTTTTCCTTCTTTCTCTTCTTTGCCTTCCTCTTTTTTTCCTCCCTTCCTCATTCTTGCCTTCCTTCCTCCTTCTTTCTCTTCCTTCCTTCTTTCTCTTCCTTCTTTCCTTCTCTCCGCCTTTCTTTTCCTACCTTTTCTCTTTTCTTCCTTTCTCTTCCCTTCTTTCTTACTTTTTTCTTTCTCTTCCTTCTTTCCTTCTTTCTTTCTTTGCTTCCTTCCTTTCTTTCCCTTACTTTTTTCTTTTTCTCCTCCTTCCTTCTCTTTTTTCTTTCTCTTCCTTCCTTCCTTCCTTCCTTCCTTCCTTCCTTCCTTCCTTTTTAAAAAGCTTTTTAAAAATTAATTTTAAATAAAAACCTTTCTAAAAATTAAATTTCAAATCAAAATTTATTCAAATTCAATCAATTAAACACAGTTAATTAATTCTATTTACAATCACTTTAACTTCAATTAATGCCTATAATTTCTGTTGTGTGAGTTTGCACAAAAATTTTATTCAGAAAAAGTTTGGCACACAGCTTGAAAATTTTGCACACAAGCCATCAAACCTTAGAGGGAACATTGCCCAAAATTATATCTGTTAAAACATCTGAAGATCTGTACAAAACTTTTAAATGTTCTAATAAATATCAGTATTTTGAGAAAGTACTCAAATTACATTACAGTTGGAAAATTATTGAATTGGATTGGACTGTGTTTAATTTGATTTAATTCAGTATTTAACAGATAGTAGTTGTTGAAGCAGAATTTCCAAAATAATAGCAAAGTCTCTTGCTTCAGATAAAAACTCATCGCTATACCAGATGGGTGACTTAAGGTCAGGGGCATAGCCAAGCCCCTGTTTTCTGGCTGTGCCCCTGACTCTCCAGCTAATCCAGCTTCAAGTAATGTGATCGGAAGCTTCCAGACAATGCTCCAAGTGCCTGTCAGCCTGTAGCGGTACTGCATGCGCCCACAGCCAGCAACTGCTGGCCTATCCACGGTTGCAGTGGCATGCGCACACTGCTGCTAAGCGCTGCAGTGGGCAGGGGTGGGCGGCCCTGTGCCCACTCATAGCTACACCCCTTCCTGAGATGCACCTTCATTTGTGGCAGCATGTAATGTGTGGAACCTGCCTGCCCAGCTAGCTGGGGCATAAATAGCCTATATATGGTGAGGCATGGCTTAAATGAGCAGAGTAGAGTGCATTCTATGTCTAATTTCCCATGGTATATACCCTACACAGGCTCTCTGTGTTCCCAAGTAGTGCGTCACATGTCTACGCTGATATTTTTGGGTCTGTAGTGTCCAGTTTATTGCTACCACAGCCCTTCCCTGAAGTATGTAGCTAAACTTACAGTTCCTATACTCTACATGCTGCTGGTGTAGATAAAAGTATGTGGCATTAATAAATCCATTGCCATTCACCACTTCTCTTTGAAATCCTAGAAGAATATCTTCATATCCCTTAACAAGGGGGAACTATTCTTCTTGAAGCTTTTCTCCTTGTCAGTCTTCTTGGGGGAAAAAAGCAGAGGTTTTCCAGGAATTTCTTTAACCTGAACATTTACTATAATAAAACAAACTACAAACATAAATATGAGCGCTTACTCTCCAAACATCATATACGTGATCATTATAAATATCCTTAAAATTCAGTAAATACTTACATAGGTTTGTAACATGATATTAAATTGATGCAAAAGTGGTAAGTTTGATAAATGTTGATATTTAGAACATAAGATTGGAAGGGACCTCTTTGTTCTTAGAGTCCAGTTACCAGCTGTCAAATGTTTACCCCTACTATGCTGTAAAATTCCTTTGACTGTTTTTGAGCTGTCAGGCCGGAAGCTTTTCACATTTTCCCCCATGACAGTATAAGATTAAGTATAGATTGTTGGAAAAATGTTATTTAGTTTAAACTTCTAGCTTACAACTTTATATTTAAATGAGATTTTCCCCTCTAGAAAAAAGTGTCCAATACTAAAAATTCACTTGTCAGATGATAACTTTAATTTTAGAGAAATATATATGTTTTGTAAAGAAAGGCCTTGAAAATAAGTTATAACGCCAGAAGAAATGAAGTAGGGTGGATGTTTCACTCAAAGAATAACTAGTGGGATGAGGGAAAGTTTCTAAAAAGGTCTCTGGTAAATAGGGGTAACTATAGATGGCTTTAAGTCAAAGAGAGGCTGTCTGGAATTTTAGGTGCCTGTACACAAATGCGAGGAACCTGGGAAACAAGCAGGGAGAATTGGTAGTACTGGCACAGACAAAGAACTGTGATGTAATTGGAATAACACAGACGTGGTGGGATAGCTTGTATGACTGGACCACTGCCATGGATGGGTATAAATTGTTCAGGAAGGACAGGCACGGAAGAAGAGGTGGAGTAGCAGCGCTATATCTAAAAGAGCTAGATAACTGCTCGGTGCTCCACTATGAAAGTGGAAGCAAGTCAGTTGAAAGTCTGTGGGACAACTTTAGAGTGCAACAAGGGGGATCAAGAGTGATGTCATGGTGCGTATCTGCTATAGACCGCCAGACCAGAAGGAAGAGGTAGATGAGGCATTCTATGGACAACTAGCAGAAGTTTTCAGGTTGCAGACCCTGGTTCTCATGGGGGATTTCAATTATCCTAACATCTGCTGGGAGGGCAATACAGCAGTGCACAGGTAATCGAGGAAGTTTTTGGAGAATGTACTTCCTGGTACAAATACTGGCGCAACCAACTAGAGGCCTTGTACCTCTCGACCTGCTGCTCACAAACGGAGAAGAATTGATCAGGAAAGTAGAAGTGAATGGCAACCTGGGCAGCAGTGACCATGAGATGATAGAATTCAGGATTCTGATGAAAGGAAGAAAGGAAAGAAGCAGAACACACACCCTGGACTTCAGAAAAGCAGATTTTGGCTCCTTCAGGGAACTGATGGGCAGGATCCCTTGGGAGGCTAATCTGAAGGGGAAAGGCATCCAAGAGAGCTGTCTGTATCTTAAAGAAACCCTGCTAAGGGCACAAGAAGATACCATTCTGATGTGCAGAAAGAACAGCAAATGTGGAAGGCGCCCAGCGTGGCTTAGCTGAGAACTCTGCAGTGAGCTGAAACATAAAAGGGAAGCTCACAAGAAGTGGAAGCTTGGACAGATGACTAGGAAGGTGCATAAAGATACTGCTCGGGACTGCAGGAATAAAATCGGAAAGGCCATAGGACAATTGGAGTTACAGCTGGCAAGGGATGTGAAGGATAACAGGAAGGGGTTCTACAAGTATGTCAGTAACAAGAAGAGGATTGGGGATGGTGTAGGTCCCTGAATTAGGCAGGTATCCTCGTGGTGGATGATGAGGAAAAGGCTGAAGTACTCGATGCTTTTTTTACTTCAGTCTTCACAGGGAAAGTTGGCTCCCAGGTTACTACACTGGGTAACGCTTTGGAGAATGGAGAGAAGGAAATTGGCCCTTGGTGATGGAAGGTCAGGTTAGGGACTACTTAAAGAAGTTGGATGTGCACAAGTCTATGGGGCCGGATGAACTGCATCCAAAGGTGCTGAGGGAGTTGGCCAATGTGATTGAAGAGCTGCTAGCCATTATCTTTGAAAACTCATGGCGAATGTCCCAGATGATTGGAAAAAGGCAAATATAGTACCTATTTTCACGAAAGGGAAAAAGGAGGATCCGGGGAACTACAGAGCAGTCAGCTTCACCTCAATCCCTGGAAAAATCATGGAGCAGGTCCTCAAAGAATCTATCCTGAAACACTTGGAGGAAAATAGTGATCAAGAACAGTCAGCATGGATTCACCAAGGGCAAATCATGCCTGACCAACCCAATTGCCTTCTATGATGAGATGACTGGATTTGTGGATGTGGGAAGAGCCGTCGACATGATATACCTCAACTTTAACAAGGCTTTTGATACGGTTTCCTACAGCATTCTCGTCGGCAAGTTAAGGATGTATGGGTTGGATGAGTGGACCATAAGGTGGATAGAAAACTAGCTAGATCATTGGGCTCAGCGGGTAGGAATCAATGGCTCGATGTCTAGTTGGCAACCAGTAACGAGTGGAGTACCCCAGCAGTCGGTCCTGGGGCCGATTCTGTTCAACATGTTCATTAATGATCTAGATGATGGGATAGCTTGCATGCTCAGTAAGTTCGTGGATTACACCAAGCTGGGGGGAACAGTAGACGCGCTGGAAGGGAGGGACAGGATTCAGGGAGACCTAGACAAACTGGAGCATTGGGCCAAAAGAAATCTCATGAGGTTCAACAAGGGCAAGTGCAAAGTCCTGCACTTTGGATGGAGAAATCCCATGTACTGCTACATGCTGGGGACCGATCGGCTGAGTAGCAGCACTGTAGAAAAGGACCTGGGCGTTATGGTGGATGGGAAGCTGGATATGAGTCCACAGGTGCTGCTGTTGCCAGAAAGGCCAGGGGCATATTGGGCTGCATCAGTAGGAGCGTTGCCAGCAGATTGAGGGATGTGATTATTCCCTTCTATTGGGTACTGGTGAGGCCGCATCTGGAATACTGTGTCCAGTTTTGGGCTCTCCACTACAGGAAGGATGTGGACAAATTAGAAAGAGTCCAGCGGACGACAACAAAAATGATTGGGGGCTGGGACACATGACGTATGAGGACAGATTGAAGGAACTAGGCTTATTTAGTTTGCAGAACAGAAGACTGAGGAGGGATTTGATAGCAACCTTTATCTACTTGAAGGGGTGTTCCAAAGAGGAGGTAGCTAGTCTGTTCTCAGTAGTAACAGAGGACAGAACAAGGATTAATGGTTTCAAGTTGCAGCTGGGGAGGTCAAGGTTGGGTATTAGGAAAAACTTTCTCAGTAGGAGTGTGGTGAAGCATTGGAATGGTTTACCTAGGGAGGTGGTGGAATTTCCACCTTTGGAGATATTTAA
>ML685780.1:26613256-26663947 GCA_007922175.1 Pelusios castaneus
GAGAAGGGTCTGAATCTTCAGAGAGAAGCTGTATTGTGAATTTTTACTCCTGAAATGAGTAGAAATAAACCCTGGTAGCTTTTGCTCTATGATCATTTTATGGAGAGTTCCTGTTACTGCATATTTTAACTTAAACATTTAAAAAAAACCAAAAAAACCCAACCTGTGCTAAAGCGTACTGTAAATATCTCTCAGCATTGATGCTCCATTGTGCTAGTCAGTGCTTTTTTTGTAAAATAAAAGGTGCCAATACTTGACCAGGGACCTGGGGCCGCCAGCGGCAGTGGCAGGTGCTGTTGTTGCATGGCTGTGAATACAAGGTGCTGGTACGCAGTACCCCTGAGTACCATCACAAAAAAAGCCCTGGTGCTAGTCATGGGTTTTGTGGATGCATGGATTATAAAAATCAGTCAAGATGCTTATAAAACTGACATTTGTGAATAGTTTTTCTTTACTTGTGAGATAGTGATTTATTAAGTTTTATCATTCATTGTAAATATTACAGCTAGTGGATAGCGAAGTTGTGATGCTTTCTGCACACTGGGAGAAGAAGAGGAATGGTCTAATAGAGCTGCAGGAACAGCTCCAGCAAGTTCCAGGGTTTTTAGCAGATCTGGAGTCCATGACAGCAAATCTGGGTAAGATGTGTGTAGTGCCTTTATAATAGGTGAAAAATCACTGTAGTAAATTAGTCAAATAACTGAACATAGAGTATTGAGCATTCAGCTGTTCTGAGCATTGTAATTGTAAAGCTATTTTTACTCTAATAGATTTTTCTGTTTTATAGAATAGTCTCGATTGCTTAAATCCTTACACATTTGCAAAAACTGCTTGAAAACTATCTAGTTACCACACACATATCCTAAAGAATTTGTGTTATCTGTAATTGCATTTCTGTGAGAGACTCATCTAGTCTGGGACATCTTAGCTGGTAGAAAGATAGAAATAGGAGTATTTTTAATTTTATTGAACGTTGTTGTTTACTGCCGTGAAAAAATATTGGGGTATAGTTTCAATAGCTAACATGCTTGGGGTATGCAGGTTTAGGCTCTTTTTCGTAGTTTGGTCTTATAATAGGCAGTTTTAGAAGCCTTATCACTAAGGTTGCCCAACAAGTTTCATTATATAAGATATACTTTTTTAAGTTGCTTATAACTTTTCTAAATGGGAACATTTTGGTTAGAAATTTTCTATGACTGATGCCTGCCTCTTGGCGAATATTTTAGAAAATGCTGGCCAAACTGGTTTACTTGTTTCCAAGAACAAGGTTAGGAAAAAAATATTGTTCTGACCATGCTACAAAATTCTGGTCACCTTTTCTTTGGAGAGCATTTGAAGCAGCGACTAGAAATTTAGCAGGATCGTAGTCATTGTTTCCGCGATGTGCTTTTTTGCTGTTCTTATGAAAATCTTCTCAAATTTGGCCAAGTTATAACACTTTAAAAAAAGCTCAGTTTGTACATGCTCAGCACATGTACTTATGTATTTTAGCAACTAAATTTCCCCAAACATTCTGTCTGCATTGGGCATGCTACAGCTTGAAACTGAGCAGGACTTTTCCTGCAATTGCAGCTCTGGACTGCTATGGACCAGGCCTCTGTCTGGGCAACAGAACTGAGAGAAGGAAGAAACTTCTGTGATCTCTGCGACACTCCTGATGGCTAGGCAGCAAGGAGGAAGAAACTGTCTATTTCAAATGCAGAGGGGGCAAGAGAGAGACTTGCAGGGGCTAGATTGTGACAGGAAGGTTTCTGTGAGTGTGAGGTTGGGGAAGGGAGCAGAAGACGGAAGCTGGGATTATTAGTTGCAGTGGTGAGAGGAGGCTGTGTGAGACTGGGCCAGGAGAATGGGACTGGGACTAAGGGATGGAAATGGGGTGGAGGTGGAGACTAAAATATAGGCTGGGGAACTCAGGTTTGGGAGAGAGACTGGCACTGAAGACAGTGAGAAGAGGGGGAACACATCTGACAAGAAGCTGGGGGTGGTGGGAGAGAGACAGATTGTGTAAAAGAGATGGGGAAGGGGAACAGGAATTGTTCAGATCAGTGGTTCTCAACCACTGTGTCGGGATATATTACTGTCGCCACACAGTGGTAAGTGTGTCGTAGAGAGCCAGGGAGATGGCTGGAATCAGCTTGGCGGGAAAGATGGAGGGCGCTGCTGTGTTCTGTAGGGTCTCAATACACCATCAAGCATGTTGTCACCCGCAAAAGGTTGAGAACCACTGGTTTAGAGAATGGGATTGGAGTGGGAGAAACTAGTTCTGGTAGTCTGCAAGAGTGAAATTAGGACTGTAGGGCAAAGAGATGGGGACTGGGATGGAAAGCCTGGGGAATGGAGACTAAGTTTGGCAAAATGGAGAATATGGGATTGGGATGAGAATCCAGGAGTCAGGAATGGCGAGAGACAAGATGTAGGGCACAGGACAGAATGGGAGTATGGGGGCGGGGGCAATGGCATGGGCAGAAGTCTGCCTACTATAGTACCTCCTATGTACTAGAACATGTGGTGTTTATATTTGTATCTGAGAGAATTACGGTCTTCAATGTTCTTGAAAGGCAGAATCACTATTGTAAACTAAGACATTTTTTATACATCTGTTCATGTTTTAACTTTCAAATCAATGCCATGTAAGAACATCTGATATTCTGCTTTCAGTAGAGGGAGAATTACAGGAGTCTTGGAAAAATAATACAATGCAGACAGTATTCTTTTCTTTCTCTTTAAAAATGTACTAAATTTAATTCTACCACAGCTTTCTTTTATATTTTGCTTTAGAATATATGGCAGAAAGCTTTAAAATGATGAAAATCTCTGTAATGCAGTTCATAAGTATAACTCTTCTGCCTCCTAGCGGTTTTCACTATATATTTTTCATCTTGTAAATCTGAGCAAATATGACATTTTCTTGTATTTCAGAATTTATGGGTAATTAGACCACATTCATTCTCAATTGCCTTCAAGTCAGCCTTCATAGTGGACATCCCCCATTTCCATGGGGAAGCTGACCAGATATGTGCTCTGAGCATAATACTATTCCTCAGGAAGAATTCTTCAGAATTCTCTGCTTCCAAATGGCACATACAGCAGATGATACGTCTCCCTTTGTAGCAGAGCCTTTACAGGATTTTCAAAAGATTAACTTTAACTTTGTTTCTTCATTCTCTTCAAGGCTTTTCTACTCAACACTCTACAGACACATGCACTCAGAGAGAAATTCCTCCTCCCAGCCAGAACCTAGGCATGTTCTGGTGCTAAGATGGTTGAGAAGGCTACAGAATATCCCTCTTCCCACAAACTATCTTTCCTATGAGGCTGTAGCTGCCATGAAAGTGCCAGGTCCTGCAGCCTTCCTAATACTAGTGAGCTGTTCGTTTCCAGTAGTTCTGGCTCACTCCTTATTTGGTGTTGTCAGACCCCACTCAGCCTGGACCCACCAGCTGGCAGCCTAAAATCTGAATATTAGGGTTGAAAGTGACTGCAGGGGATTATCTAGTCCAACCCTCTGCTCAAAGCAAGACAAACCCCAACTAAATCATCCCAGCTAGGTCTTTGTCAAGCTGCATCTTAAAAATCTCTAAGGATGGAGAATCCACCACCTTCCTAGGTAACCCATTCCAATACTTCACCACCCTCCTAGTGAAAAATCTTATTTGCAATAAACAGGAATAATTGCCTTGAACAAATCATTAAAACCACTTCCATTTGGTCATGTAAAGCTTCCTAGTAGAAACCTTTCGATTCCAAGAGAACTTCCTTTATCCCTCAGCCAAGCACAAGATGGCATTTATCACCTTCTTAAGAATGTTATGTCATTGGTGTTTACCCATCCTCTGATAAAACAAATTTAAAATGGTCTTACAAATTTTTATACTTCTATTCAGCAGCCTACTGATCTTTGGAACAAAAATATGTTAAACAACAGAATAAAAGATCCTTCTGTTGCTTGCTTTGGATTACATGCCCCCACAGAATGTCTTTCTTTTGGTGGCATTACCTAGTCCAGGAGGGTTTGAGCTGCACAGCCTGGTGGCCCATTCACCTTACGCTGTTTCACAAAGACAAGATGGCGTTTAAATCCCACCCTTGAATTCCTGACAAAAAGTGTTATCAAAATTCCATCAATTAATACCACTACCTACCTTTTCACTCAAAGCCCTAGAACTATAATGAAGTAAACCTACCTGTCCAGGGTTTCACAGGATTAGCAGTCAGAGTCCACGTTGTCTTGCTTGCTCTTGAAAGGAAAGGGATACATAACATCTACGCTGCCACCCCCATCCCCATCCCAAAAATTAACATCCATGATCAAATACTCTTCCTGCTCTGCCTGGTTAGGATCAGAGTTTTTGATTGTAGATCTAAACTGGTGTCTCCTAAATCCCAGGTGAGTGCCCTAACCATTAGCCTTTTGGCTTTTCTGGGACACATCAGTTATCCCCTCTTCTCTCTCCCCTCCCCCCCTTCTCAGACTTGAGAACATTTTTGTGAAAATTCAATGATTTGATGTCTGATGAAAATACATTTGGTTGAAAAATTCCAAGCCAGCTCTAATCCCAGACCAGTGCCCTAATCACTCAGCTCTGAAGTTCGTCTCTTTCCCAATTATGTTTTGTGAAAGTGGTTAAAAGACTGCTTTGCTTTTCTTCCTGTGTGGATGTCACGATTCCCGGAGCCCATTCACAGCTCCATACAGACCATGGGAGTATCCTCCTTCAGTGTTCCAAAGGGGTAGCCATGTTAGTCTAGGTCAGCCAAACAAACAAGGAGTCCTGTGGCACTTTTAAAGACTAACAAATTTATTTATCGCATGAGCTTTCGTGGTGTCTGAAGTGGGATTTTGTCCCATGAAAGCTCATGTGATAAATACATTCATTAGTCTTTAAAAGTGCCACAGGGCTCCTTGTTTGTTTGGCTCCTTCAGTGTGACAGCCTTCCGTAAAGGTTGCGCACTCTCTCTGGGTTTGGATCCTTTGGCCCCACTGCCTCTGAGCTTTTTGCATGCCTGTCTTTCTCTGTGGGCCCCCTCAGGGAGTCGAGTCGCTCTGGACCCTGGAACTTTCATGCCAAGAGGTACATGCAATCCCGATCTCTAGACTGCAGTGACTCTCATTCAGCCCATGTAAAACAAAAGAGTTTATGGAACATCTGAACACAGTTCAGGATGTTCTCAGGGCCCCAGGCCTACAAACATTTAAGCACTGTCCATCTGGATCTGTACCCCATCTAGGGGGCTCAGGCTTCTCTCAGTCCCCAGATGAGAAGACCCTGCCTTCCAGTTGATCCTCCTATATCACCTTCCCCAATAGTCCCATCTTCACCCTTTTGTCTTTGGTCCATGCAAAAAGGTCACCTGGGCTCGTTCTCATCTGTCCTTTTTTCCCCCCACTAGAGGACCTTGGCTGTCAGGTCAGCAGGGTCCTCTGTCTTCAGCCCTTTGTCCTTCCACTGGCCAGAGCCAATCAGTTTCCAAAATGGGGTAGGCCTTTCCATCAGTAGTTGCTGGAGTACGTAATATCTAGGCCATGGTCCGGGATCCCAGCTGCTAGGGAAGGGCACACTTGGTCCTCACAACAAGCACCCTCTTCTACCACCTTGTTAAACATGCCACCCATGGGGAAACAGAGTGCTCATGCAAACTATTAAAAAAAATATGAAATCCATTAAGAAAATCTCATGCTTGAACACAATGGAGTGTACACAAGTTTCAAAACCTTGAAAGTTACTGAAAAACTGAATTGTTGTTCTCTACAGAGCTCTAATTAGGATTAAAATGTATATCCCTATTCTTCACACAAGTAAATTAATTGTATTTTCCTGAGCTCCCACAAGAGGCTGCTCAAATACTGCTATTTAGAACTACTTAGACATGACTGGTTGTTGCTGGACTATTGATTTCCCCCCTCCTCTTTTTTTCTTTTGAATTGCATGGTTTTATTACATGATCTCCTCTACTTTTAAAACAGGAAGAATTTTAGTAAAATAGTACCTCACTCTAAATAACATTGTTGGAGACCTGTTGCGTTAGTGAATTTTGCAAATTAGTATGTTAGTTGTTATTTAAACAGAAGTTAATGCATCTGTTTTTATTTATTTTGAAAATTATAGTGTATTATACTTCATGAGCTAGTACTGTAAATGTTTATTTTCACAAAATATTAGACTTATCAAAAATAGAAGAAGACTTTAATCATGTCTCTGAAATCTTTGCTCGGTAGTGAGGTAGGTCACTTATTATAAAATATGTTAATTAATGAGATTCTCCTGTTATACTATTTTATGTCGATACATGAAGTTGAAATTGTATGTTTTATTCAGGTCACACATACACACCAAAGTTCAGGGATTTGATGTATATTGTTTCTGGGCATTTTAACGTACACAAAGATGGCTTTTCTAGTTACACAAACCTAAAATATTGAAATCCTGCAATTTTTGGAAAGTATTCAGACAAAGCTTTGAGCTATATTTAGTATCAAGTTTGCTACTACTAGCAAACTGCATTTAATAGTTTCTAATTTCTAACATAAACTGAAATTAGTAGTCATTGGAAATATGACACATATGAGATTTTTAAAATAATGTTCCACTAAAGGGGACGTGTTTATGAGGCCTGCGTCTGACATACAGTAGAACCTCAATTACGACCACATCGGGAATGAAGGTTGTTCATAACTCTGAACAAAAGGTTTCAAAAGTTTGCAGCTGAACATTGACTTAATATAGCTTTGAAAGTTTATCATGCAGAAGAAAAATGCTGCTTTTAATCTTAATTCAAATGAAATAAGCACAGAAATAGTTTCCTTGCCTTGTCAAATCTTTTTGAAAACTTTCCCATTATTTAGTATTTTTTGTTTAATACTCTACTGTATAATATTTGTCTCTGCTGCCTGATTGCATACATCTGGTTTCAAATGATGTGTGTGGATGACCAGTCAGTTCGTAACTCAGATGTTCAACTATGTAGTATACATGCACTCTGGGGTTAGCGTCCATTTGTCTCTGTCTTGAATGCAGTGTGTATTTGTATTTTTTTACACCTGAAATTGGCCAGAATGTCGAAAGAGGAATTTTTTTCATATTTATTTTTTTAAAAATCCTTACACACTTTCTAGTTTTAAATTTTAAAAATTGGACCTTCACATACTGATGATTTTAATTTTATATCCTGTATGTGGAATTCTGCCATATTTAGCTGATGAAGAATCATGGTTTTATTTAATTAAAGAACTTGAATTCTGTTACTGACTAATTTAATTTGTTACATATCACATTTTTAACTGTTTTCAGCCTACAGATGATACCTGAAACAATACAGCACAAAACTAGTATGACTGACCTTTGATACCACTAAAGGTCAAATATTAAATCTATATATTGCAGTTTCCTTAAATTATAAGCTGTTTCCTGCAAAAATGCAAACCAGTATCTGTTAGCATACAGGTTTAAATACTAAACACTTTTTCAGCAATTTTTATATTGGTTTGAGATTTGGACAGCTTGCTTGGCTCTCTGTGATGCTTTATTTTGTGAAGCAACTTTTTAGAAGTATTAAAATATGGATGTATATGACTTAACCATTAATAAATTGTAAAACTAGAATAATTATTTTTTCTTCTTGAAACAGAAGGATTGCATGCAAGAGATCTATACTCCAAACTAATTATATAATTTCTTGGTTTAATAATAAATACTCTTAAAATATTATCTAGGATTTTGAGCACTTCTTGAACATAAGGCTTCTGTGCAGTCTATAAGCTAGATTTTTATACAGAATTAAAAGTAATTGGAGTCTAACAATAAGATCTAATGAGGTCAATTTCACTGAAGAATCAAGTGGGATATAATTAAGGATCAATTATGCTTAAAATTGAAGTTCTGTGGTATTTACAAGACAATACAAATAATTTGGTATAAGTAGCTTCTAGTGTAACATGCTTCAATCATAGAAGATTGAAATAATCTTTACATTAAAAAGCAAAACAGTTGCTCTGATTCTTTTTCTGTTGTGTTAAAATGGGGGCCTTTCAGATAATCCCATCATTGTAGTAAGATGCAACATGTTTTATCTTCTGGCACAACAGTCTTAACTGATTGATCTGTGAATGTGTTGCTTCCCCAAATGCTAGTTGTACCAGCGCTCAGCATGTACCTGAACAGTCCAAAAAATTTGGAGTATGAAACACTGTACTCAGACTCTCTTGGTTTTACTTGTCTCAATACATTTAATCTTCTAAAACTCTCAAATACCTATTTTTTGAACTAATGCATGTTTTCTCCAAGAAAGCTTTAAAGATTCCAAATTTGTGCTTGAGCACTTATTGTTACCAACCCATTTTCCTTATCACACTAAGTCCAGGCCATTGCTCCCACATTATATTTCAGTTTTAAGCATTTGTAGGAACTCCTCAAACTGCTGTGGATAATTCTATGTTCACCGGCACAGGTTTATAACACCATGCCTCTTGCAAAGCCTTTTACTGTAGAAGTTCCTGAGTGTTATACAGCCAGTTTGGGGTCTGTTTTGCTAACTATTGTGCATACATCAAGTAGATAAGTCCCTTCCCAAAAGCTATTTTCTGGAAGGTAAAACATAACTGGTGGGTTGAAACAAATGGTGGGTGGAGTGGAAGAGAAAGGGAGAACGAGGTTACATTAAGATAAATGTATTTTTAATGTGACCAAACATCCACTTTTATTACTGGCCTGTTGGGTGACCTTGGGCAACTCGTTGAAGACTTTTTATCTCAGTTCCCACCAGCCCCCGTTTCCCCCAACACCTCTTTCTGTGAAGCATTTTTAGTTGTATGTATAAACAGTACTATCAAAGAGCTGTACCTCCCCCCCTTTTTAACAGAAATTATAATACCACTTTATGCAGGACACAGCAAATAGCAATAACTATTGGGTTATTTTTCTCACTGAAGTCCTTTCAGATGACCCAAAGCACATTCACCTGTCAGTCTGTACTCACTGATCTGGTAGTTGACGTGTCCATGTTACCGTTGGCATTTCAGCATTCCCAATGGTAATCTGCTGGTCAGGAAAGAAAGTCATGCACCTTCCCTGACCAACACACGATGATAATGCAGCATCCCCAGTGATTCACTAGTGCTTGCCTAACTATGGGAAAAGTAGACCTTTTATTGATGTACTCAGTTGCAGGATAGTCTTGTACCAAAATAGGGATATTCCTGCCATCAGTCACTTCACTGCATTTTGCGAATACTGTTGCTCCAGATCCATTTGCTACAGCCTACACATTGCTGAGAGTCACAGCTCTGCATCGCAGGAGATGATTGAAAGCCCTATACCCTTGTGATACAACAGACCCCAGGGTGAATTTCCCAACTCCAAATTAATTCCTGACTTACTGGTGGCAATCTGGCACTGCAAGTTTCCATAGTGCAATTTACTACTTGCTTCACCATCAGTGCAGGTTTCATTTTAGGTACCTGTGCTGGAGGACTTGGTTGAACTCATTGCACAGATTCAAGATTCAAGCCTTGCACATCTGAAAATTCTGCAGTGGCTGCTTGTCATCCCAAACCTGCATTATGATGCGATCCCACCAGTCAGTGCTTGTTTTTTGGGCCCAGAAGCAATGCTCTACCATCTGCAGCTGCTCCAGGAACACCACCACCAACCTCAAGTTTATTCTCATTATGTCCCACAGCAGTCTATTTGAAGAAATCATCATGTTCTCCACTCATTTGGTGGTTCTTGCAGGTCTGCAAATGCTCCATGATCGTATACCTTGTGCTCACAATGCTTATGACAATAGTGAAGAGCTGTGCAGGCTCCATGCTTCTGTCAGAGATGGTGGACAGTGAGGAGGGCTGTATGGGTTTGTGAGATTTTGAAAAAGAGCAAAAATGATGGGATGCAGATAACGTTATGGGATATAGACAGTTGTACACTGAGAAGTTGACCTCGTATTCCCACTCACCTCTACATGACTAGTTTTGGCCCCATTGTGCATTGTCAGAACACTCCAAAAAGACAGTGTGCCGGATGGTGGCAAATTGCACAGGTGGATATCTACACATAGAGCATTGTG
The DNA here is from genome assembly GCA_007922175.1 of Pelusios castaneus. Classification (NCBI taxonomy): domain Eukaryota; kingdom Metazoa; phylum Chordata; order Testudines; family Pelomedusidae; genus Pelusios; species Pelusios castaneus. Next base: position 26,623,317 of record ML685780.1, read on the forward strand.
CTCAGCATCAATACAAGGACTTCTGGTGAGTAAGGGCACTGCCAGCATAAAAAGGCAAATATGCAAGTGCACAAGCAGTGTTCTAACTGCGGCGATTGTATGCCAATGTAACTTCATTTGATATAAGTTTATAGTACAGATATAGCCAAAGATAAACTTTGGAATGGAAGGAACTACTGGCAGATTTTGGGGTATCCTTCATCTGAGGAGACAAAGAAACCAAGAACTTTGGGCTCTCTGATGAATCATGGCTTAAAAAATAAAAAAATCCTGCATTTTGGCAGGGTTTAGACTAGATGACCCTTTTGACCCCTTCTAACAATACAGTTCTATGATTCTAAAGATTGGCTAGCTATGCTGGAAAAATGACAAAAGACTCTAGTTTAAGTTGTACAAAAGACTTTAGTTTAAGACAGATTTTAGTCTTAGAATCACGTTTTTACTTTTGTTGTTTGTAACCATTCCTATCCCTAGTCTTTCTACTTTGTACCATTGAAATCTAGGTTCTGATATTGATGAAATTGTTTTACTTTTACAAAACCACCTCGTTGTATATTGAACTAAAGGGTAAAATCATGAGGTAATCTATCAGAATGGTGTGCATTCTGTCTCTTTGGAGGCGGTGAACTTGACAACTTTTGTAGGGATTCAGTGAGAGGAATTGGAGACTACAAGGGGGATGATTTTTGAGGACATGGGATGGGAATGGCTCTTGGTGTCATCCTGCAAGAAGTAACCAAGCTGATGAAGCCATTCTGCTGTGAACATGCTGATGATGTTAGGGCTCTGAACCAAAGTTAAATTCACAGAAGCATCTGTGGTTACAGGACAGGCAGTGACTCAGTCCCTTACTGGTCTGGATGAACCCAAATTGTCATGGCATTTCTCTCTTTTACAGAAATTAAAGTCGGACACGTGTGCTTAGCATAGTAAAGAATGGTTATCTTAGCTAGTTCATTTTCCTTTCTCCCATCCTTTTTCAGTGACTTATCTAATGTTGTTTTTACTTCAGGAAGTGCAGTCTCTTTGGGAATTCAGAGCAATAAGAGAAGACTGCATAGATCCTCTTGATATTCCTCTGCTTTCTTCTGTGCTTTGAGCAGTGAAAGGGGTAACAGTTGTGACATTTAAAGTACTGTCATTGACATTTGAGTTAGAAGCCATGGAAATGAGTGGGGCAGTTGGTACTTCAGAACGATTGTTTGAGACTCTGCAAGCTGAGACAGGCATCATTGCATAAATGTCACTTGGGTAACATTTTCATGGTTTTCTTTGCAACCATAACAATTAGAGACTGACTTATTTTGTGAAACAACTGCTGAGACTCCAGAGAACAACTAAGACCTATATGTAATCCCTTCCTTTGCCCCTGTTTTTTAGGGGTGATACTGTAGGATGGCATATTGTATATTTCACAAAACACCACCCTTACAAAAATACTGGTTTTTATTTCTAATTTTATTATTTTGTGGTGTTATTGTTGGAACTCATGGATATAGCCTTTGGATGTATATAAATAAACTTTCAAGCTACTTAATTTAAAAATATACACCAGGATTTATGAAATACAGAGATGTCGTGGGATAGAGTGTGGTGGACAAATTAATATTAATGTTTTAGGACTAACAATGAAAATATTTTTCCAGGAAAAAAATGTGTTCAAAGTCTTTAACTGTTGTAACAATTATCTTCCTAATGAAGCGAGATTCAAGAAATAATGTATGTACAACCAAGCAACACAAAGAAAACTGCTCTCTTTCACAAGTTATGAACTCTTAGTCCTAGTAACATGAGCAGTGCAGAAAACTTCAGTAGCTCTGCAATGCTTCTGCGCTTGAAATATGCTTAGGTGAGTCCTGAGATGGCTACCTTCCCATGCTCCCTAGTCAGGGGCAGAAACCAAGCTGAACTCCACACAGTCTGATTGCCATATATGGCATGCTCATGCATTGTTTGTGAAATGGTGGCTCCCTGCTCTCCTAGTTGGCAATGGAATTAGCAATTTTTGGCTGAGTGACAGCCAAGAAAATTGAAAAGCTTGTATAGTCTAAAATAATCCTCAACTTAAACACAGCCAAAATGAAGCTGTCCGCCAGACAAGATGATGAGGTTGCTTTCAGTCTGATGGTCCTTTTTCTTAAGTACCCAAATGCATGGAGATTTCATCTTTAAACCATTTCACTGGACTCTTGTCTCCACCTGTTGCTACTGCATGAGGTTACTGGAGACTTCAGTGACCCCAGGGCAAAGGGTGAAATGGTTAGGATCTGCATTAGCTGCATTGCTAGAGATAAATGCTGCTTGAGTCGCCTTTGCCTTCACTTTCTTCCACAGGGCTCGACAAAACCTGGACACCAGGTCACCATGGCTACCAGGGTTTGTAGCCTGGTTCTTAGCTCTGCTGTGGAAATGCAGCAAAGGAGTGTCCTGTGGCGACCAAAAATAAAACTCCTGGCACCTAGCTGGGAGCCAATTTTGTTGAGCCCTGTCCTACCACATTCAGGATTCTTTGTCTCCAGGATTGAAGGACTGGTCTTCAGCTAGTTTCACTTCATTTTGATTTTACCCTATATTGTATGTTCTGCAGTTAACCTTCCTTCTGGGCTGGGACACCATGGAAGTGTTAGAAGAAATCCCTTCACATCACAGAAGGGCTAATGATGTGGAAAGTCAGCAAGAGTCTTCAGCCTTGATTGTCCTTCATTTTAGTGGGTCTTTCCTAATATTTTAGTCTGGCTGGAGTCCAGATGAATTAGTTTCCTTGCTTTGGAACCTGGGGCTGAGCTGGCAGGTATTGAAGTTGCTTGGGAGGTCACCTGACAAAAGTGGCCAGAATTTTAAGGGCCAGATCTTCTCGAGTCTGTGGTTCTTGCCACCCATTGAACAGAAAGAGAAGACTGAATAGGTGGAGTGAGTGAGTAGATGGGTTGGAGAAGGGTCCTGGAATGACCCTAACCAAAACCCAATAGGCTCCCTGAGTGATAAGGACAGTGGAGGAATGGGTTCATGTGCGGATGATTTTTAGCCTGTATTTGTAACTTTTATGCTTTGTCCATAAATAAACTGTGATTTAGAAGTTTCTTTGCAAAGTCTTGTGTATTCTGTTTCATTTAGCTGCCACAAGGTCCACAATGAGTTTAACTTTAAATGAGTGCCCATGCAGTTGGAGCTCTGGTAGATCATGATTAAGCTGCTGGGAGTCCTGGGGGCAAGTGGAGCAGCATGGGTCTGGGATCATGTGGGCTGTGATACCACATCTCAAGAATTTGGACCTTGGGAATGTGCCTGAGAGGCTAGATTAAGGCAGGGAGTGGATTCTTCTCAGACTCAGTAGGCTTAAAAGCTTATGGGATCCAAAGGTTGAGTCCAATAAAGCAGCCTGATATCTGACCACAAGGGGCAACTTAACCCTGGATGTAATTCCTATTCGTGGAAGTAATTTTAATAGCTGTCCTGTAACTCATTGTTTCTGGGTAAAAAAGATGTTGTAATGTAGACCTTTAATAAATATTAGGCCAGCTTTATATTTTTGTTTTTCTTGCAGCCCAGCTAGAGATGAACTTTAAGGAAATAGAGAACCATCTGTTGTATCTTGAACACCTATGTGGACAGTGTGAATTGGAAAAATATAAACGTGTGCAGGCACTACAGCTGGAAAACTATAAGAAAGCAAAAAGGTAACTAAACTACAAATGCTATGAATATTAATATAATAAAATAACTATAGAGTTTACATATCTTTGGCTAATGTCTACACTGGCAAGTTAGTTTGAATTAAGGAAGCTTAATTTGAACTAACTAAAACCATGGCTACACTAGGCTTTAATTAGTTCGAATTAAGGGCTTCCTTAATTTGAACTAATAAATTCAAATAGGCTATTTGAAGTAAGGGTTAATTAGTTAGTTCGAATTGACCAATGTGGCCATGTTAGTTCAAACTAATTGCTTAGTTCGAACTAACCGGCCCATTGAATTCAATGCAAATCGCTAATTCGAACTAAGCAAGTGCCATGAATAGCACTTGCTTAGTTCAAACTAAATTTTGCTATTTCGAATTAAGTTAATTTGAGCCAACTAAAATTAGCTTGAATTAGTTAGTTCGAATTAGCCAATTCGAACTAATTTTAGGAAGTGTAGATATAGCCTTTCATTCTCCATGTAAAATAATCCTTGTGCTTTTCCTTACAGAATGTGGTCCATTTTGTGGTCAAATAATTTGTAAATGTCAGTAGTTATCTGTGATAGTTGACATGTGAACTACAGTGCGTTCATATGACATGTTTGTTTCTGTTATGACATATGTTATGACATGTTCGTTAGTGGAGTATGCATTTGGAAAAATACCAGTGTATAATTAATGTTCAAATGTGGGTAGAATGATTCCTCTGAATTTCAGTTGTTACTTGCTATAAGCAATAGGAAGAAAAACTGTGCAAAGAAAATATTTAACTGTCATTAAAAAAAATTCTTGGGTTTTATCTCACATTTGTATTTTCATGTTTTCTAATCTACAGAGTAGGAAGGAACCATTTTTTCTCTTATCCACCTTCCACCTCTGCCTCTAATTAATGTCCTCCCCAAATTGGCTATTGCTCCCACCACTGTGCACTTATTTATCACTGTTTTATACTGACTGTCCACTTGTAGCAATAAATAGGAGTTTTACAGGAGTTTTAAAAATAGGAGTTTTAAAAAAGAAAGAAGACATTAAAAATGACTAATGACTTTTTAGTTCTTATGTTTTGTCAGAAGTGTGTCTAAAAGTCTTATAGTTAAACAAGGAAAAAAATCATATTTCTATTAGATTTCTTTTTTAAAATGTAATTGTTTTATTGCTGTATTATGATGGTGCTAATAGGCTTCAGCTGATATTAGCATGGCCTTGCGTTAGACAGTCTACAAACACAAGATGAGAGATGGTCCCTACTGCAAAAAAAAAAAAAGTCTTGAAACCTTGATCCTCCAAATGCTTACACAGGTGCTTAACTTTACTACTGTGAGTAGGCACATTGATTTCAGTGAGATTACGCATGTCAGGAAAGTTATTCAGGATTGAGGCCTGAATAAAAAGGGTGGAAGAAAAGAAGTTTCATTAGTTAGATGGGGAGGGAACTGAGTCACAAATTGGTCAAGTGACTTGTCCAACATCATGCAAGAAATCTGACAGCGTCAGTAGCTGAGCACAGATCTCCTAATTCCCAGACCAGTGACTTAAGCACACAAGCATAATTTTTCTTTATGTTGGGGTAACATTATCCAGTAGAACTTGGGGTGTTTTTTTAATCACCATCCTTCCTGAAGGAATAGTGCTGAACAGCAGCAGTCTCTACCATCTTCCAGATACGAGTTACCTTGCCACACAAATATTTAAAATCTTGTATGTAAAGAAGCAGATTTTTGCCTCCAGTCAAATGTATTAATCCTTCTGAAGCTTTCTGAGAGGAATTTATTCAGCGTATATGTTGAGGCATGCATGTATTTTTTTCAAGAAATCTCTTTGGTAGAAATAAATTATTTTGATAGGTGTTGAAATATAATCTAAATTTGATAAGCAGCTGTCAGTTCTATAAATAGCTTAACTTGCTTGTATGCTAATATTGAATTGATTATTAGTTATTTGGTCAGGTGTATTGAAAACAAACAAAAAAAATCACAAACTATACTGGATGAATGATATTGGCCATTTTTAATTAGTTGCCTTATGCAGAGTGTAGTGTTTTGGGAGATCCCACTGTTTTATAACATTTAGAATGGAAAAAAGTAATGCTTTGTGTCATCATTAAATCATTAAAATTTGTTTCACAGTAGTTATGAAGATTGCCTCTCAGAAATAGACCTCTTTATTTAAATGGATTTATTTTTGCCATTGTGTGTTGAGTAATTGTTTCAAAGTTTACTACAACTAGATGCTTTAGAGCTTGATTATAATGCATTTCAGAGCCTGATTAGTTTGAGCGTTGCTGTCTGAAGTTTAGATTCAGACTTGTAACTGTGCATGTTTGTCTGGTTAGGCTCTGTGTGACATGCTGCACCCCACATACTGCCTTGCAATGTGGTCTGTGTATCATTCATGTTCACTCTCAGAGTGTAACTGTGTATTATCTAATGCAAATTATGTCATGTAACGTGTTTTTGGAATGCTCTAGGGCATGCTCTACATTACTGTCATGGTAGCATGTTTCCTGCAACATCATGCATCTGTACAGATATGAAACTGTTGTGCCATGACCCCAGTTGAAACACAGAGTTGCATTTCCACACTCAGGAGAGGCATGCATACAAGAACAATGCAACCTTAGCATCTTGGCTTAAGAGGGAGAGATCACACCCATTGCAGGACATGCATGATCACCCAACCCCAACGAGGAGGGGGATTGAGGAAAACTTAAGATATTCCTTTTGTTTGATTTTTCTTTACTGGATTCTATCTTCCAAGCAACATCAAGGATTGACACCTACCCAGGGGAGGGGGGGGGGTGGTAGATCAGCAAAGCAAGCCTGTGGGTAAGCAGAACATAGACTGTAACAGTGATCTTAATTTAGAATGCAACTTTTATTTGACTGTGATTATTTGACTTCTATTCACTTAAAATCATAATGTAGTCAATAAACTTGTTTGTTTTATCTAAAGCGGTGCAATGCTGAATGAGTGTGTGTAAGGCTCCAGTGAAAGCAAAGCTGGTGCATATCCAGTTTCTTTGTTAAATTGATGGACAAGTGTAAATGAGCTTGCAAGGCCCACTGGGCGTACACTGAACCTTGCAACACAGTAGTTCCCAGGATTGCATCTGGGACTGGGGATGTTTGCTGGGGGAACATCCCATTAGTGGTTAGTGAAAGAGTTCTTCCACTGGATTAGGGACTGATTACATGCAGATTGCTGGGCATGAGCTGACCCAGGACTGGGGGTTCACACAACAAGGCACGGTAAATCAGGGCCCTGAAGTGAAGAATTGGGGTGGCACAGCAGTCTAGGGCCATGTACACACTACAGTAATAATCGCGCAATAAGCCCGTTGCGCTTTAAAAGTCACGTGGTCTTTGTTGCGCAAGATCGTGTACACACTACACTGCCTGTGACGGAACAGAGCCCCCCTCCCCCCCCCGCCTGCGATTTGCAATTCCCCAAGAAACCCAATTGAATTGTGGGAACCTATCCCACAGTTCCCTCCATCCCAAATTTTCGCTAAGACTCCTGGCAAGAAGAAGAGTAGCGCTGTGCACCATGGGTAAAGTCTTGCTTTCCCATGGTGCATTCTGTTCCCCTTGCGTCACGACGGTTGCTACTAGCAACTCGTGCCCATTTTCAACTTTAGCGCATTTCTTCCCGGAAGTCCTTTTGCAGCAACATGGATCCAGCTCTGATCTCGACTGTCGCCTTCAGCATAATGAATACATCTCGGCTAGTGGCACAGTATGCATTCAGCTCCGAATCAGACCACCGTCTGCTCTGGTGTCCTTTTCAGGGGCTATTGCCGACGTGTCTACGGTAGCTTTTGGGGTGGTTGTGGGATCGCCGCTCAGGATTGCTTCCAGCTCCTTGTAAAATCGGCATGTAGCCGGCGCTGAGCCGGAGCGCCAGTTTGCCTCTCTGGCTCTGTGGTACATAATCCGCAACTCCTTCACCTTCGACCGGCACTGCAGAGTGTCTCTCTCGTACCCCTTCTCCGTCATTGCCTGAGAAATCTGGCCAAAAATGTTGAAATTCCGCCGGCTGCCACGTAACTGTGCCTGCACGGCGGACTCTTCCTAGATGCCTATCAGATCAAGCACCTCTGCTGTTGTCCAGACTGGAGCACGTTTGCTGCGATGAGCCGCCATTGATCTTGGAGCACACAGCAGCAGCAGCGCTCCACAGCAAGCAAACAGGAAGAGTGAAGAATTCAAAAATTCCCGGGACTGATGGGAGGGCAGGTAAGGTGACGTCACAGCCACAGAGTACAGAAGGAAGTGCAGAAGGGATGGAATTGTGGGCCATTTCCGGAGGTTTCACATTGCACGGTAACCATATGCACACGGACTATCACGCAATAGTTGTTCCACGTTAGCCGCTAGCACCCTCGTTTTGATGGTTTACATGTTGCGCGGTAAGAGGGCTGTTAACGCGCAACAACAGTGATTTGTGTGTGGACGCTGTGCCTCTTAACGCGCAATAAAGGGCGTTATTGCGCAATAAGTTTGTAGTGTGTACAAGGCCTAGATTACAGGAGGGGAATGTCATGCCCTGATCCTGCAATTGACTTCATGGTGGCACAGGAATACACCTGCATGAGACAGGTTGCAGGTTCAAGACCTAATAGAGGACAGGGACTGTCTGTATTTATAGAGCTCCTTACACAATTGGGCCCTGATGCAAAATAAATAATAGTGCAATAAAACAATCTGAAATAACCATACAGAAAAACCCTAAAAGATCTGACCACTGAGAAAATCAGCTGGTAAATTTCAGGTGACAAGTCAGTAGCACTGTCAGCAGGAATAAGAAAATTGCAAAGGTTTTGCTCAAATTAACCTTCTTCTACCGGTTCCAGACATTGGTAGTCTAAGAACCACACGTTTCATTGATTTGCACATTTCTTTTTAAAATAAATTTTGATAGTTCACTAACTTCTTTTCAAAATTGGGGGAGGACCCCGCTAATATAACACAGACAAATAAATATTGTCACTCAGCTGCTGGACTGAGTGACCTATCAACAACAATAATTTGGGGCACTGAATCTGAAATATCTTGCAATTTGGAAACATGTCCATGTTGTGCTGTTCATTATCTGGTTTCAAATATTAATTATTTGGGGATTTGAAATTGATAGGACTGTTGCTCTTTAAGTTCTTTGAAAAACAGGTAGGATTCTTGTTCTCTAATATCAGTGCATGCTTTAGGCACAGAGCCAGCAGAAAGATGAAGGGTGGAGGCTATTCTTGGATTAGAACAAATCTAAAATTCTGGGTTTATTGTTTGTAGAGTAATCTCTTTTAGGATCTGAGCATTTAATGTTGTTGTAATCCCTGGTAGGACTAACAATTTTTGTCTGTCTGGGGATATTGTAAAGAGACATTTAACTAAGGGGAAAATCTGTTTTTAAATATAATAAACCTGAAAAGTTTGAAATTTGTTTTCAGGTCAGATTTGTAATTCTCTCATAGGCTTCTTGTTTCTGGGGTACTTAATTGTTTTTGACTTTGTCTATTTGTCTGTCAGATTCCCTCCTCCAACTCATGATAGCCATTTTATGCTGTAGATTACACTTCTGTTGGCTTCCTGAAAGTTGGATTTTTATTTTGGAAAGGCTCTCTTTTAGCTTGAATAAGTTTTTACCTTGCTCTTTAGCCATTCTGCTCTACCACCCCAACCCTGGGGCCGGCTGCTCTGCACGGGGGGGCACGACAGGCTGGCCCAGGGGCCGGGATCCACACTTCTGCCCCTCCCCTTGAGCCAAAGGTAGCTGGTAGTAGGGCAGCATGGAGCCCACGGACCTGCAGGGCCTGGATGGTTGCCCCACTCACACACCTTTCCCCCCCCCCCCCCCTGCTGCAAGAATGGCCCTGACCTTAAAAGAATCTGATTCCCAAAAATTCCTATGAAGGAAATTCAGGAACTGACCTATAAGTTGGTTTGTATTCTACCGTTTACCTTATCTGGCAGAATTGCTCTCCCTGTGAATGAGACTACTAAGGATCTAGCAAAAATATTTTCGTAGTCTCTGGCCCCAAAAGTCTCTACCTCCTACAAGGTAAATAAATGCAGGGTTCTATCAAGTGGGATTGAGTTCTTTTATGTGTACCTGGATGCATCATCATTTGTAGTGATAGCTGCTAATGAAAAAGGTCATCAATAAAATAAGATAAACCAAGAAAACATAAGTGAGAGTGACTAGATTTACTTAGCCATTAATCCTATTCTTTGGCTACTTGGCAAATTTAGAATTGCAAACTATCATGCTTTTGAGGCCAGTTGTGATTATTTAAATAAAGAAAATTCCGCAGCATTTATGGATAAAATGCCTTCAGACATGTGGGTAGAATTATCTTCTTTTGGTGAATGAAAGTTATTTGATCTCCAAGACCAGTTTACAAGCTGTGCTTAATGTTGTGGGTGCTGCTTCATAGTCAACAGCTAGGGTGGCCATGATGAGAGGGATGTCATGGCTGCAAAGATCGGGCTTTTCTTGGGAGATCTCTGCTGGGGAAAATTTACTTTTTGAGGGATCAGAGTTATCCAGCTTTAAGGTGGATAACACCCTTCATATACTGGAGGAGTTGATTTAATGATTCCCAAAGTTTAACAAACATTTTCTTGGAGCAAACTTTTTTAGCAGTTAGACTCATAGACATAGTTTGAGGAGTCTGTAATCATTAACATCAGTATCTGTGGCCAGCATTTTCACAAAGGGGTTTGACAGGGTGGGATGAAGAATACAAATCAAGCTAACTATTATCTTCTTCCAAAAGGTACAGAGGGGACTGGAGTGCAAGTGCTCTTACATTTCCTTAAATTCTCTAAAGTTTGTTTTCACTTTATATTCTTGGACATACTATTCTGAATTCTGTCTTCCCATAACTTCATATTCTGTGTTGCGTTTATTTCTCACTGTCAGCACAATGACTTGATTTTTATCAAGCGAATATACTGTGACTGCCACTTGGCCTTTGGCCCCAGCCTTTCTAGTCTCGCATTTTGTCTGAAAATAACATAATCTTTCTGATCTACACTCAAATCTTTCCATCCTGCAGAGAATGAAAGGCAAATCCAGCTCACCCGAAAGACAGTTGAAATGGATATCTAACTGTATGATAACCTGTTTTGGGTTGGCTGAGGTGGAACCTCCTATTTCTCTGAGCTCACTTCACCAGAGCTCAAGCAGCCTCAGCAACATTGGTGAAAAACATTTATGGACATATGTAAAGTGATCAACTTGGGTTCGTCTGTTCACACATTTCTAAAGCTTCATCTGATCTGGGATCAGATGCTGTATTTGGGAAGGCTTTGTATTCCCTGTTTTCTTGAGCTTCTGCCTCTATTGTACTGGTTCGCTACATAGGAGTCACCATAAGTAGAATGTGCACATGGACAATTACTCAAAGTAGAAAGGAAAATTACTTGCCTGTTAAGTAAATGGAGTTCTTTGAGATGTTTCCTGAATGTAAATACCATAATCCACCCTCCATACCCTCTATCTTAGAAGTCTTTTAACAACTTTGGTTCTGCAATGGAGAGGAAACTGAGTAGCAGGTGGTCCATTCTTCTTTTTTTGCATTTAGTGCAGGGCATAAGGATGCTCAGGGAGCGTGTGCGCAAAGTGCCTTGCCACACTGCACACAGGGTCTCCTCATCTTTTTCCTTTATTTAGAATGTTCAAATTTAAAAGAATTAACAAATGAGGGAAATGAAGAATTTCCATGTGTTCACACGTATAACATTTAGAATGAGTGCAAAGCTCAAAAATGAGAACTGAATACTCACAAAGTTCCACCTCATTGTCACAGGCAGCTGAGAGAGGGCTGTGGTGGTTCTGCCTTTTATATGTTGACATGGAAACACAAGAAAGAAGACTATCAAATTCTATACTGCAGTGCCAGCAGGCACAACTGACATTTCACTATTTTATCTTCAAGGAAACAGTAGTAGCAATGAAAGAGTAATAGAGAGAGAGAGAGAGAAATTACATGTTACATCGAATGTTAAGAATGAATTAACTGTGTTTCAATTGTAACTAGTAAGTGGAAACTAATGAATAAATGCTTCTGTGATGAGCAAAAATTGTCACAACGTAGGAGTCCAGCATATTGCTGTTAAATTGAAATCTAAGCTGAAATGCTTTTAGGTACAAGGATATACAAAATATTGTTTGCAACCCCAAATTCATAACACACAATGTGTGTTTAGACAAGTTAAAAATGACATCTTTGAAATTTTATTTTTAAATGTATCTTAAACATTTGTTTATCAAGATTCAAGAGAAAATCCTGAAGATGCTACATCATCCCAGCTGTAGCTGGGAAAGTTAACAGCTTATACAGTGCAAGGAGCTGCTTTCCCCGATTTGAGTCCTAGTGATATCATCAACTGCAATGGAGAGGGCTTGATTTCCACTATTGTCAGATCATTTTTGTGTTGCCTCATAGGGACAGAGTCACTAACTTATGTATCATGTATTTATGAAAAATATTTGACAGAGTTGTGGAAAAACCCATTTTGTTTGTCTCCCATCCCCGAAGCACACAATGGGTTCTTGTATTTTTCAGGGAGTCTAATTTTCTTTTTAGCTCAGATATCACTTTGAAGTACTTACATGAGCAAATGAGATGAAATGGACTGAAGTAATTAAAACTGTTCTCCAAAGTAAACTTTAAATATCTATATATATCTATATCTGTCTACATATATATAGCAGAAAAGGATTCATGTTAATCTCCTCTCCCAAAAGCTGCCAAAATTGTTCTGTTTTGATTCCTTAAGATCAAATGTAAAACTTTTTGTGTAGTGAAGTAGAAGATAGGAATTTAATGATTTTGCAGTGGAGATATTTTCAATAGCTATATTCAAAATGTAGCTATAAAAATAATTTTAAAGTCCCTAAACCAGTCTTTTCAGGAACTTGTCACATCAGTTAATTCAGGAACCATTTAAATTTTTCTACACATAAAAATGGCAAAGATCAACTGGTAATCAAGCTTTTAAAAACAAAACTGTTACTATTATACTACTACTCTCAACTTACTAATTTAAAGAAAATGATTGAAGCATTTAGCCCTCCATATATTCTCCAGATTTAGATCATATATTGCAGCTGCAGGAGTGGGGGAATTAAAACAATAATTAAAAGAAACCATATTGGTATGAATGCAAGATGGTCAATTGACCATGGAAATTTGCCTAAGAATTGTTACAAGTATAGCTATACGAAAAATATATATTCCTATTCAATGGGTATTTCTTCTGCCTTTGAAAAGAAAACTGCAGAATGCTGTTACTCACATTGCAACTGCTGTCATTCAAGAATACAGAGAAAATTAAGGAGACTGCATCACATCTCACTGCATCAAATTGACAGAAAATTTGTGGAAGTAAAATCGTGGAAAGCAGGAGAGATGAATTCAGAATGTCATTTTTTAGGAGATCTGCGCTTCAGTTAAGCATGAGAGCAGTATTTCAGCACATTCAAATTGCTTTGGTTGACATTTCACAATGGTGTAGGTCCTATGAAAATAAACAGATTAGTGATATGTTTACAAAAGGCAAATACTAGAAAGTGGTAGGCCTAGCAAATTAGTAGACTGAAGACTCTATTGATCTATTTTACTTATGAAAATGCAAGCTTTTCATTTTGGACAATATATGTGTGCTTTTGAAGCAATAAATATAAAGTGACTCATATAGCGCATTGTAATTCCTCATAAAACTTACTGGAATTTTTCCATAATGTTTTACTAGTGTTTGGGGTGGTGGGGGGGGGAACATTCTTTTAATTTTTTTTTTTTTTTAGTGGAATTTTTCTGTTTGGAGAAATAACTTCTGAACTGAAAACAAACTCAAAGATTCTCCAATGCTTTTCAAAAACTTTCTCATGTTTCTGCCATCTTTGCCAGATGTAGATTTTTGCATGATGAGCAGGGATTTAGTGCTATTTCTTTCATTTAATATTATTCCCCTGATGCCCAATATATCCCATTATAAAGATGTCAGCTGTTCCCTTTTCTGGTTTACATATGGAGCTAGTTTACACAGGAAATCTTTGAGAATTAAGCGCAAGAATATCAATTGCATAGTTTCTACCAATGCAGGCTTGCCTCCTAGCAATGTGGTTCTTGATGAGCAAAATTTATGCTTGATTGCAGTGCTTTAATCTTAGGATGTGCTACAGCTACATTCCATTTCACAGTGAGCTCTCACACCAAGTATAAGAAAGTGTTTATTTTCATTACTTTGAAAAGCTACTGCATAAAGTTTGAAAATATTTGAGTTGCATTGCCAAAAAATCAACACCTCAAATATACTATTTTAAATGTGCATTTAGCTCATGAACATTTTGTCTGGTTTTTTTAAATGTCAAGAACATGAAGCCTATCAAGTGCTCATCGAGAGTATGTCAAACGTATACTACTGCTATGTTCCAGATTTTCCTAGGCAGGCAAGATGAGCTCATTTCAAGAATCCATCTGAGGAAAAAAAAGACTTTCAATCTAAAGCAAACCTCTAGCTCTCTATATATGGCACCTTGCAGCTAGGGATGAGTTAATTCGTTATGGTGAACAGTGAATCTTTTTTGTATACTGTGAAGTATATGATAGAAGTTATAAGTAAACTAGAGTTGAAATTAAAATCATGACTGTAAATTCTGGAAAAGTTTCAAATTACAGAGTTAAATAAGAATAAATACATGGTCGAATACTCACAAAAAACCCTACAACTGTCTCAACAGAAGCTTGAGATGCTTAAACAATAAAAATAGGTGAACAGTAAGACTGGCACCAGGGAAGGACTTTGATGTGACAAAAATTACTGAAACATTCTGGAATATTAAATAAGCAAGATACTGTAACTAATAATATGAAAAAAACAGTTTCCTTCCCTTAAAGACAGGGAAGAGGTATAGAAATAATTAAATTACACAGAATCTAATATAATGCATTTTTTTAGTGGAGCAGATCATATAGAAGAATCTGTATCTTTACAAACGAAGTAATGATCCTACAATAGGATAATGTCGGGGTTTGACACCACGGGGTATTACACACTCTGTTGCACTGAACTAGCATGTTAAAAATAGCAGCATAACCAGAGGTACCATGGGTAGCTCAAGCGAGCAGCTGTAGTATGTATTCACGGAATGTAGGCTGATTTGTACTCAGGCAGCTTGCTTGATCTACTCCTGACTACACTGATATTTTGAGTAGACTAGCTCAAGCAGAATTAGTACTTGTCTGTCTAGAGCTGGAAAGCATGCTTTCCGTTGCAATGTAGCTGTACCCATACAAGAGCATTCTTAAGTAGTCTTAGAATGAGGCATAAATCACTGGTTCTCAAAGTAGGTGTCTTTAGATGACATTTCACGTAGGGCAGAGGTTACTCTTCCTATTTAAAAAAGTTGAGTTTACAGTAAGACTGGCTGAATTTTTTCCCTCCATTTCAACCATTTTCCTCCAATTCAACCATTTAGTCTTTGAGAGAGGTCAACAATATTGTCTGTCTATTTTTTAGCCATTATTCATCAGAACTAGAAGTTTATATGCCAACAGATGCAGTCAGAGAAAATGTATGTGCATTCCCATAAACTGGGGTGGACTTCCCCCACACCCGCCATAGCATCTTCTCTCTCAGGAGCTATACTTGTCTGTTGTATTTTATCCTACAATAGAAAAGGTTTTTGCCTGAAATCTTCTCCATTAGTAGCTGCTCATCCACATCCTACAAGTCTATATCCATCCAAATTTAAGTATTTTTTTGAAGAAAAAAACCTCTCCATCAAATGAATCATTGTCACTGGACAAGGCAATCCAACCTACTTCTCCCCTGGAAGTTGATCATCTTGGCCTCTCAGGATCTCCTAATATATGTTGCAATAACAATGGATATAGAAACAGTGTTCATTCAGGAAGCATCACATGTACTTCCTGGCATTCTGACTGCATGAGCCCCTAGCAGGATTGCTGTCCCCGTCACTTAGACTTGTCTAAGGCATTTGACTTGATGCTGAATGACATCTTGATTAGAAAACTAGAACAAGTCAAGATACACATGGAACACATTAAATGGATTAAAAACTGGTTAAATTATGGTTGTCAACATAATTACAAATGGGAAGTCATCTAGTGGGTGTGTTTCTAGTTAGGTCCTGCAGGATTGGTTCTTCACATTTGCTTTTTAATGTTTTTATAACTGACTTGGGAAAAAAAAGATAAATTTTGCAGATGACCCAAAGATTGCTTGCTTGCACCCATTTTACCAAATAATCCAATGTGTATTAATATGGCGGTGTATAAGAGTCATACATTTAGAAACAAAGAACATCGGCTATACAGACAGATGGGAGACTATCCTGTGAAGCACTGCCTCTGAAAAAAATTTTGGGGTCCTGGTGGATAATCTGCTGAACATGAGCTTTTGAATATGACATTGTGGCTAGATGATGGGTGATATGATCCGTGGATGAAGTAGAATACTGAGTAATAATAAAAAGGTTGTTATCTCTGTTTGGCATTGGTACAGCTGCTGTTGGAATACTGTGTTAATTCACCTCAAGAAAGGCGTTGAAATGGAGAGGAACCATGACAATGATTAAAAGACTGGGAAACATTCCTTATGGAGAATAAGGAGCACGATGTATTTAGCTTATCAAAGAGAGGGTTACGGGTGACTTTCAGTCCATAAATACTTACATGGGGAGCAGTAATTTGGTGATAGTGCTCTTCAGTCTCTGAGAAAGATGTAGTAATAAACAATGAATGAAAGTTTTATGATTTAGATGGAGTTGATCCTGCTTTGAGTAGAGAGTTGGGCTAGATGACCTCCTGAGGTCTCTTTCTTCCCTAATCTTCTGTATGTCTATGAAGTTGAAGCTGGATTAATTCAAAACTGGAATTAAGACACCAATTTTAATGGACCAGCTAGAAGAATTGCTGGATTAACTGAGTGAGACTTTCAAGTGTTAGACAAAAGTGAGTGTTGCCCCTAAGGAAAGTTAGCGAGCATTGCTTGCTGATCAACCCCAGTGTATAATCATTGGCACCTATTAGCTGCCTTTCCTTTTTTGGACAGCATCAGCACTCCTAATTTTAGGAGTGAGTTAGTGTGAAAAATAGGAGGAAAAATCTTTACAAGATGTTTCCTCAGCATGTTTATTTTTGTCTGTGGAAAATGTTCATTTCCTTTCCTGTGATATTTTTTTTTTAAATCAAATATTACAAGATTCTCTGCCTGTGATATTGTGAGGGGGTGTTGAGCAATTTTTAAATTCATTTAGAATATTTGGGAACCTAGGTCTGTCATTTGGTAACATTTGGTAGATAATATTTATACAATTAATTGTTATTCATGGCAGTAGTTTCTGTAAAAGAAGTAATTTATCTGTGATAATTTAAATTGATGATTTCAATTACTCATTGAATAATGGTATATCAACTGGAAACTATTTTTGCTTATATTTGATATTGTAAAAGAGAAATTCAAGAAGCATTCCTTAATTATCACAGGTTAATTGTCCAAAAAAAAAAAGTGATCCTTTTATCTGTATTTTATTGATCATTTTAAATTTTACATTCCTGACTTGTCCTTCCTTTCTGTGTAACTAAGGAAACCTAATTTAGTAATATAATATCACTAGTACATGAATAAATCTGCGTTCCTACTGCTGTCTCCCTTGACCCAACCTCTCCATCACTTGTGCTGGAAGTGTAAGAGAAAAATGATGATAATGTAGAAAAGGAAACTGGTCCCCAGGGCCGGATTATCAAAGGGGCTGAAGCCCCAGCCAAAAGGGCGGGAGGGGGACAGGCTCCGGTCCCTAAAACTCCTGTAATAATCCAGTCTTTCCCCACCCCCGTTCCTGCTCAGCACTGGCAGGGCTTGTGGAGCGCTCCTGCCCTGCCTGTGCTGGGGGTGGAGGGAGGGCTGGGGCCGGAGGCCAGGTTCTGTGCACTTGCCCCACTCCTGGGCCAGCTGCTCTGCTCCCGGGGGCGAAATGGGATGGGCCAGCTGCTTTTCGCTCCACCCAAGGGGCAGGACCAGCTGGCATGTGGCACAACCTCTGCTCTGGCACTGCCTTCCTGGGCCCGTGGCCATGGAGGGCTGCACTGAGGGTCACACTGTGTGCCAGCTGGCTCCCTAGGGGCAGACTGGCTGGAGCAGGGCCAAGGCAGGAGTGCCTTAGGGCCCTCAACCCCTGCGACGGCCCGCCCACAGGCTGCCATGTTGGGAGTGGGGCTCATGGTGCGGGGCAGCCCAGGACCCCTTGGCGAGTTAATCCGGTCCTGCTTTTCCCATTAGTATCCAAACATCAGTGATACTACAAGTCCTTATCAGAAATATGGTCTAGTTTTCAAACAGCCCTCTTAATTGTTTTAAAAAATAATAGCCAGATGTTTGTGTTAGTAAAAACCAAAATGCAGAGTTAAAGCTTACCCATTACAGACTAGACTCAAATAAGCTTATTAGACAGAATAAAAAATACCTCTGCTGCCACAGTCCAGTAGTTTAAAGGAGTAACACTCGCAGGCTGTATCTAATTGTGACATAGACAATTTTTTTTATTGCTGTAGTATCCAAAATATACAATATTTTGCCTCAAATCTATTAGTCTTGAGATGGTAACTTATTTCAGCTGGCCAAATAAGAAAATATTTTAATATATTCATTGTATATCACTGGTATTTGTTAAATAATATATTTGTCAAATAGTATTCGATCAGCAAATTATCCTATGAAGATGTGTGAAATTAGTCTAAAATACTGACTGAATAATGTTTTGCAGGCTGTATTTACTTATGCCACCTTTTCCTTACTGAGTTCATTTAACTTTTTTCTGTTCTATAATAGCTCATGATATTTCTTTTCTAGAATTCTCTGCTTTTTTCTTTCTCTGTTTCCCCATTTTATCTACCTAATCTCAAACTTTTTGTCCTCTTTCTTCTCAGTACTTCAACCCCTCTCCTGCTCACACTTCCCCTCCTCCCCAAATCCCATATGTAGTTCATCGCTTTTTCTCTTCCGCTCTTGTCACCTTGCATCTAAGGCTTGGAAAGCTAGAAGGTTCTTAACACTGCGAGAGTTTAAACCTACTGATTGATAGTAAAGACTGGGGCAGATAATGAATTGGCACTGTACAAGGGCATTGCTCTCGGAAGAAGAAACTCTCTCTGCTCTACCTAAGCTTACTACTGTGACTTTGCTTCATTCTCCAAATTTATCATCTACTTAGCACATGAAGCTGAAGAAGGAAGAATTGAGTACTTGCTCTGTAGAATAAATATAAAATTAGAGAATTAAATCTATCTTAAACTTGGTTAAGGAAATGTGTTGTAAAGAAAGGCCCTAACTGGCATATTAAAAAAAAAAAAGACTTGAAAGTAATGCTGTGTAAAGCTAGAAAGAATGAAGTAGGGAGGATGTCTGATTCAAAGACTAATTAAAGAAAGAAATGGAAGTTCCTAAAAAGAAGGGTTCTGACCAAATAGGGGTTAAGTGCAAATTGTTTTAAGTGTGATAATTTGTCTTAAAGTGAACTAACATGGCTTTTCCTACCCCATATACCAATGCTATCTCAAAAATTAGAGCCTATGTAAACCCAGGTGCAAACTGTTGGTCAGCAAGAAGGAAGGGAAGAGATGAGGAGAAAAGGCCTTGGGGAGAAAGGATCTTGTAAATCTTCTCTGGATTGAGACTAGAAATTATGATGAACTGTTGCAAATTGTTTTTTAGCGGAAGTTAATAATTGGCAATGGCATCACTTGTTTGTTAAAGGATACAAAAACTAAATTCTTAAAGAGTTCATTGCTATTGCATGCCTGACCAATATGAACCCCAGGGGTTTAGCCGATAGGAAGTATTTTAATCAAATGCTTTAAAACATTTGCTACGGTTTTGAATGCAATACATTGCTTATTTAGGATTTTAAAGCATGTGTAGAGTAATTGTGTAAATACCATTTGACCTTTGACTTTAATAAAGGAATTTATGGTTAAATTAGTGTTGTAGTACCCTCCATAAATAATAATTCCAAGACGCATCTCCTTTTTAATTCCCCCAGTTGCTAGAAGAAAGAAAAAAGGTCCCTCTCAGTATAGCGCCTCCTGTCACAAAAAGAGCATTTATATGAAAGAATGAGTGGTTGTGTCTCCTGGTTTCTCTTCCTTCCTTCAGCTTGCAGAGTTTTGCAGTGTTACTATTGCCTCCATATTTTCAGCTCATTCTCCTCCCATAAACACCTTCAAAATCAAGTTTTGCTGCCTTTGGAGCCTTCTCAAGCAGCATAGTGAAATTTACCAGATTTTTCTCTGTTTCACTGCTCACCATAGGGTTTTGAATGTCAGTTGTGAAAACTGACAGTTTTCACTCTGCTGCAGCTTGGCAAAGCTCTGAGACACAGCAAAGACGTCTTGCTGTCTGTCAGTGGATTTAACATGCCTTTATTTATTAAGTGATTATACTCAGTTCATATTCAAAGGGCATCTTTGCAAACAGTGGATCTAGAAACAGTGAAAATAAATATAAATATGCTAATATATATTTGTAATATATGATAGCTCAGCTCTAAAGACGTTGATACAGTATCACTTAAGTTGTTCCAGAAAAGCAGTTTTTCAAGCCTTATATATTCAGCTAGAAGTTTCTGTGAACCAAGCTTCTAAATGTCACAGTACTTAAATCTTTTGCAGTTCACCTTTTCATGCATCTTTAACCACTACGAAACATCACAGAGCATCCAACTTGCACTTTGAATTTATGCAACATATTTGTTTTTAATCTGAGACTTTCTATTCTACTTTTTCTCTCCTGCAGGAAAGAACTTGAAACCTTCAAAGGTAACTTCTCTCTTTAATTATATATTTAAAGATGCCGTGGTTTTCTCAGTATTTATTGTATTAAGTGAAAATTGTAAAGGGCTTTTATTTTACATTGGATGATGTTCATCTTATGTCACCAACACAGTGTTCTGTTCCAAAGGGGTAGCTGTGTCAATCTAGAGGGGTAGCCGTGTTAGTCTATGTACAGGAAAAACAATGAGAGTTCTGTGGCACCTTAAAGACTAACACATTTCTTCGGGCATAAGCTTTTATAGGCTCTAACCCACTTTGTCATATCTGATGTGGTGGGTTGGAGACCACGAAAGCATATGCCCGAAGAAATGTGTTAGTCTTTAAGGTGCCACAGGATTCTCATTGTTTTTGTGTCAATCTAGTTCAGCCAAACAAACAAGGAATCTTGTGGCACTTTTAAAGACTAACAAATTTATTTATTGCATGAGCTTCTGTGGGAGGAAATCCCACTTTATCCCCCCCACAAGCTCATGTGATAAATAAATTTGTTAGTCTTTAAAAGTGCCAGAAGATTCCATAGTGTTCTGTGACTCTTCCTCCTTATAAATCCATAGTACATCCATATCTTGAATACTATATGCAGATCAGGTCACTGCATCTCAAAATGATGTATTGGAATTGGAAAAGGTGCAGAAAAAAGCAACAAAAATTATTAGGGCTATGGAAAAGCTTCCACATTGTGGCAAGATTAATAAAATGGACTTTTCAGCTTGGAAAAGAGATGACAAAGGAGGGATATGATAAAGGTCTATCAAATCATGACTGGCATAGAGAAAGTAAATAAGGTAATGCTTTTTACGCCTTCTCATAACACAAGAAGTGGGGTCACCAAATGAAATCAATCGTCAGCATGTTTAAAACTAACAAAAGGAAGTATTTCTTCACACAACTCAGTCAACCCCTGAAACTCCTTGTCAGAAGATGGGCCAACACTATGATGGAATCCAAACAAGAACTAGATAAATTCATGGAGGAGAGGTCTATTAATGGCTATTAGTCATGATACGCAGGGGTTGCTGTTTGCCAGAAGCTGGGAATGGACAACAGGATGTATCATTTGATGATTACCTGTTCTGTTCTTTCCCTCTGAAGCACCATGGCCACTGTTGGAAGACAGGATGCTGGCCTAGATGGACCATTCTTATATATGTCACTTTACCATTCATTGGTATGGCCATTCGTATGTAGGTCACTCTACCTATTTCTGCTCTGACACCTTTTAAAAAAGTTGTAATTGCAATAGAAACACAAATGGAACTTTTTTCTGTGGGCAACAAGGGAAATGCTAAATTCCAAATATCCCATACATGGTCTAAATCTCTCTTCTGGTGGATTATGTAGAAGTGAAAGACTTCATGTCATAGGGTGGTTACTGTTTCTTTTTGAACTTGTATTGGTTTTTGATGTGTGCCATGGATATTTTATCTGGAAACAGTTATGCTCAAGTCTGATACTTTTCATTGTATTACACTATTTCAGTGAGAAGAATGTGTGATTTTTGTTTTGTTTTGACTGCTTATTTTTTCACCCTTTCTCCCAATTGGATTTGTTTTGAAGCAAGAATTTACTATATATCAGTCCAATATAATACAAAGGGGTTGGGAGATTTACATAGTATGATATTGTTTTGCCACTATAATGAGTTGGCAGAGGATTTTGGTGTTCATATTTCTCATGAACTTTACATTTAAATGTATAACTTGCTACTTAAATATGTGGTCAGTTTTAAAGTTAACATTAGCTGTACCCTTTGATCTAGGTAAAACACAGGTGTTATTTGATGACTTCATCTCACATATACTACAAAGATTAGTGAAGTTTATTGATTCATGCATGTTAGCTGTCTCTCCTGCATTTTAAAATATGGCTGAAAATTCCTCCAGAATGCACGGTCTTTGCCTGTTTGGTTCATTAGCTTATTTTATCATTATATAATGCTAAAAAAAGGAAAAACAATCAAGATAACTTTACTAGACAACAAGTGACACAGATGATGTAAATTGTCACTTTTGTCTCCAGCTCTTTACTACAATTCTTTTCATTGGTTTGACAGCTTCAAAGACAGACTGACTTAATAGAAAGCCAGACAATCCCAAACTGATTCTGTTGCAAGGGAGTACCATTAGTTACATAATACTAAATTTGGATATATAGACTGAAAACCAAAATCCACCTTATTTGTACTGATACCTAACTAACTTCTGGAGTCAGTTTGAGAAAGTCAAGAGTCTGAGATTGCTGCTTGCTAAACTTGGCCATGTGGTCTTCGGAGTTCTGTGGTGTGTTCAGGTGCATTTAGTGCAAATGATTTAAGTGACTGAATTGTTAGACATTCATATTTACAATTGTGCCTATTACATTGCTTTTTAGACTAGTTTGGCATATGGATCTATTGAAAAGGCAGATGCAGACTCAACAAATTAACCTTGAATAATTTTTCATTTTGATACCAAGTGACATGATTCTTAATTATTTTTCTTAGTTAATATTTACTGTACATAATGAAATATTTTTGACTTGCTATTCAAGTTAGTTAAATTAGCTTTGATTTGTAATTGAAATAGCAAAAAGTGTCTATCTTTAATTCTATGAGCCCTCATTCAGGCATGGAAAATAGGGAAGATCAGCTTCTGTTATATCTTCAATAGATGTAAATGCCTTTTGGCAAACTTTATGTGATCTTGCTGTTTATATCAGTACGTGTGTTATTCCCTCATATATTTTTGAGGCATATAAGCAGTACCAGTGATGCCGTATTTTGTATTCTTTGTGCCATATTTTTTACCAGTATCTAGCTTGTTTTGTGCAGGGGGTAAGATTTGTTTTCAAACCAACTCTAAAATGCTCATGTAAAACAGAATACTATGGAGGAATGAATAAATTCCAGCAGATTCTTACGGGGGTACTACATGCTTACCCTCAATAGAATCCTTCTGAGATTCATCAAGCCCCCCTTTTGAGCCTCTTTCAGAATGCTGCCTGCACCACTTCACTTTGAAAACCATCTTCCTAAAGCTTTTCTACACACCGAATTAGTACATGGCAAGTAGGGTGACCAGAATGCAAGTGTGAAAAAGCGGGACAGGGCCAAGGGGTTAGCAGCAGCTATATAAGAAAAAGCCCCTAATATTTGGACTGTCCCTATAAAATTGAGACATCTGGTTACTGTACTGACAATCTACAGCAGGCTAGTTTGCTGTGTATAAACTAACAAGGAGTCCTGTGGCACTTTTAAAGACTTAACAAATGTATTTATCACATGAGCTTTCGTGGGAGAAAATCCCACTTCGTCAGATGTTTTGAAGATGAGGAACTTACAGAATGGGGGGAAATTAAATGCAGGGAAACGTATGACACAGGATCAGTTCAGGCTGTAACAGCAAATCAAGATAGGTGTTGGGATTCAAACACTGGGGAACAGCACATAGAGGAAGGTGAGGTCAAATCACCTGTTGTAATGAGAAAAAAATCCATAGTCCCTGTTT
This sequence comes from Pelusios castaneus, assembly GCA_007922175.1. NCBI lineage: Eukaryota > Metazoa > Chordata > Testudines > Pelomedusidae > Pelusios > Pelusios castaneus. The sequence continues at coordinate 26,647,336 of ML685780.1, forward strand.
AACCCTGAGGTAATGGAGTCAAATTTACATACAAGTTCCAATTCTGCCGTTTGTCTTCGAAGCTGTGATTTGTTATTTGTTTGAGCACCGCTATTAACAAGTTGTCAATGGAGTGACAAAAACTAACAAAAGTTGCTAAAGGTCGCCACCGGTAGGTCTGAAGTTGCTGGTTTAGTGGTCAGGGAGCACTTGCTGTCTAGTCTAGAGCACATTGTGTTTGGTTGGGGGTGCATACCATACCCACGCTGCCACTACTTGCTAAAGATTACAAGCTCATGCAGCTTCCAAGAGTGAGGACACAATTGTTGAAAAAGAACACAGTAACTTAAAAGGTTTTTAAGCTCTCTCTGTTTTCTAGTAACATGTTGCTTTTGTTTTGTATGTACTTCTGATACCTAAAAATGAACAACATTTATATTTAAAAACAAAACTTAAATTTCCCTAGAAAATAAACTGGAAAAGAGGTAATGAAAATACTTGATGCAACTCGGCAAATGTTGATAGTTACTATAAAGCCTGTACTAAAACTGAGACCTAATTTTTCTACAGATTTTCAAACTAACTTGCCACCGAAAGTTCATATCAGGTAATAGGTGTACCATTTTAAATAGTCTGTTCAAAAGAATTATTTAAACATATTCTGACATAGTTACATAATGTTATTTATTGCTTCATGATGGCATTTGCAAAGAGAAATCATAAAATGCGATATCATGCAGTGTAATGTCATCCCCCTCCACTTTTTCTTCCCCTCTCTCCCAAAGCAAACCAACCCACATGGGTTGAATCTAAACTGGCAGGAGTTCTTTATCAGTTATGGAAATTAATTCCAGGTTATTTGACATGTTCTGTTTTCTAACAGGGTGACTCTTCATTGCTCCTCCGTGCATTTAAACATCAATGACTTTTTTTCAATGCATGTGCATCATTTCCGATTACATTAATTGAAGAGTTGTCATGGAAGGGAGAACAGATGCTTAGGTTTGAACTGATGCTTATTTTTATATAACCGTGTTCTTCATAATTGTTCATATTCTTATCTTCATTATTGTTCATTTAGAAAGGATACTGGCCCCCAAGTAGAGAATGTTCCATTTTTGTATAAAACATGTTAGTGCAATATTAATAGCCTAAGTATAAATTCAGATAATCTGGAAAAATCAAGATATTCATGGAAATCTGTGAGTTTTATATCTATTAATAGTGGAAAGAAATAAAACTATAAGTGGTGCATATTTTCTAGAGGAAATAGTACAGTTCTTGAAGCTTTGTATTGGGGCGTCTGTGAATTGTTCATAATTGATATATTTTTACAAGAAGCTTACTCATGCCTTCAGGAATTCAGGTAGGCTGTATTCAGTAGATCAAGCACCCAAGCACAGGAAATATGAATTCAAGATGCAGACAGATGTGACTGCATGTTTAAGACGGGGAAAAACACTCATTATGTGTTGGCAAGAATAAGAGAACAGGGATCAAATTGATGAAGCAGCAGAAGGAGCAAGCCTCACTTCTGTCTCAAAGCTGTATTGAAAATTGCAGCCTTTCAGAGCTGTAAGCAAATGCAGTGGCTGTCTAGAAGTGAGCTCTTGAAAGCAGTGACTCTCCAAATGCTTATGCTCAGTCAGTCACCCATTGCTAAATTCCCTTTTGTTAAGGACATTAAGTAAAGAGGAATAAACATGAAAGTACTAATCAGTAAACATTCTTATATCCAAGATAAGAGTTAAATCAGAACAATAAATTTTATTTTTAATTAAATATGAGCAACAATTCATTAATCTATGATACAGAGTTTCCCTAATTTAGCAGATATCATAAGAAAGGGACTTGAACAAAGCTTCGTTCATATTTTTTCAATATTGAAAAGTCAGTTGAATCTACTGGCATTTCCAACTTACTGAAGGTATTACCTTCAAATATATGAATCAGGCATGCAGTAACACCATATGATTTGGTAGCACTCCTGATGGGGATGGTCGGGCCCGGGCATCAGTTAGAATCAGGAGCCAAGAGCAGTATTGGAGCAGAACTAGGAATAGAGAGGAGGCAAGAGCAAGGATGAAGCTGGCTAAGGCTTGGGAAGTCCGTCACCAGTGTCAGGCAAGAGAGAGCTCCAAGGCCTGGAATTGTGTCGAGCAGACTGAGTTGCTGTTCCTCTTGTGTGGTTTAGGTACCTGCCATGAGTGTCACCAGACCAGTTCCTGGCTTATGAATTGGTTGGAGCCTATCACCTTACATAGTTGGTCTTTTAAGTATGAACCAACTGAAAAACTTCCTTTCATCTTGCTGGTATTAAACACTATATATTCATTTGGCTTGAAGAGAAAATTTTCCCTTTATTTCTAGGCAATTCTGTAAGACTACTGTCCCTCAAACACATTCTAGCTTTCCAGACCCTGTGTCACTGCTGCCCTGGTAGTGACTCAAAGGACTCAAAAAGATACCAAGTACAAGGCGTAAGAAACCTTTTAAATTTGAGTTAGCTATATAGTTTTATATTTTTGACTAGAACATGTCTGCAGCCACTTATGAGAGACACAGTCATTGTTATTGATATTGACATGAGGGGATATGGGGAAAATAACTGTTGCTCTAGAAAGCAGAAATCCATTATAGTCATTGCCAATGGCATTTGCCTCACTCAGGAGCACTGAAATCTGGTGTTCATTGAGTCTGCTCTAGCAATAGGAAATAAGTGGTGCGTGTTTGCTTCTAAAAGCTTTTAACAAAGCACCCACGTTCCTTCACGCATTAATACATAACCTCAGGGGTCTCAGCCTACTGTGTCTCTGCTGCTGGGTGTGTTAGGTGGTTGTAAGGCATACGAGAACTTAACTACAGTGTAATCCAGGATCCTATTAACAGTTGATCTAATGGAACCAAAGACCTCAGTTTCTCAACTAGTAGTGCAGTATGTTTAATAGGACACAAATTGTTTTTACATCATAATCTGGCCCTGGTGCTTGTCTGTTTAAAAAAAAAATGGTCACAGGGAAAAATGCATATCACAAAGTGAAGAAGAAAGCATTTGAGAAATAAGCAAAAATCTAGCTGATTTAGATGGGCTAATTCTTAACTGTTCTGGTTTATGAAGACTAGGTCTTGCAAAATATTTGGTCAGATGGACCACCTGGAAATTTCATGTCCTTTGATGAAAAGTTTTCTTCAGCTATTAAAGGCATGGCTTTCAGAGGTGCTGAAAGCTTGCTGATCCTAGTGATCATGAATTTACACTATGAAAGTCAGTGGATAGTCATTGGGCCAGGAATAGTGAGGATGACCTTCTGGGCTAGTGGTTAGACCAATCAGCTAGGATTTGGGAGACCCAAATTCAAGTCCCTGACTCCAGTGACAATTCATTTATATCAAGTGGAACAGCTTCAGTAGGAGCTATTAAGATCCATGCCAGATTATCCTATAGCCCAGTGTACAGGGCACGCTCCTGCAACATGGGAGTTCCTAGTTGACATTCCTTCTCTACATTAGATAGTATAGATCTAAAAATGCAGCTTTTAGTTTGGCATCTCACAGAGTAGAGTTGGAAAACCGATGTTGCTGAAATGTTGCTAAGATGGCATGAAAATGTGTTTTTATATAAAAGGTATTTTGTACTCCAGGAAAAAGTTTGATAAGGTTTGAGGCAATATCAACAGAGAACGTGGTAGATCAAATACTGTAACTATGGTGACAATTACAAAAGTAACTATATAATCAGTCACATGAGGATACTTTTTTTCAAGACCATCCAGGCAACTAGATATAGATCTGTTATTTAACTGTACATGGCAAGAATTTCCAAATTATATGTCTAGAGTTTACATGATTAGTAGAATCTTGCTATCTGGCAGAAGGAGGAAGTTCGGATTTGCTGTGCATGTTTTCTTCCACTATGTTTCTATTTTGCTAAATGAAGATTTTCTGTCTTGATATACTTTTCAGTTGCACTGATTTTGTTTTAAAGCATTTACAGTTTTTAAGCTCTTCTCCACGGTGAAAGTAAGTCTAGACCTCAGCAGTTGTGAGTTGGAATATCTAGAGGGGGAAGATGAGCTTTCAGAGAAGGAAAGGGGAGGGATGCAAGTAGAGGTTCCAGAGAAGTCATGGAGACACTAAATTGTGAGATTTTCTTTGAATTGGTACTTGTGAAAATTTCAGTTTAAAATACAGAAAGATATTTTTGGCAGCCCTATCATATTCAAATTGAAATACTTACGCTGTGATATAGTGCCTGTTGGCATCACTATAGTTTTATATTTGTGATTTTTATGATGCTTCTGCTTGTGTACATGTTATCTGAATTTATTGCTTTATTTTCATCGGTGTTATGTGATGGCTGCCACATGAAATTTGTGTGCAAGTAATCAGCTTAATGTAGTTCGGAGACGATTGTGGGAAAGCTCAAATATTGAAAACCTTATGAAGATGTTTCTTTAACGATTGCTGACTCAGAATAGGCTTGTGTTCGTGTTCTAAGTTTTGTTTCATTTACATTTTGCTAGAGAACCTTCTTTTTATACAGTAAAATTTTCTTCTGTCTTTTTGTGCTATGTTATGTGTTGCAATAAGAGGTTTGGGACTAACATTCTCCCAGCAATTGAATTTGTTGTTTCTGTTAAAGGCATTCAGTGGGTTTTCGTCCTATATTTACAACTCATTCTACATGGAGTCCAGTCTTTTTCTGTCAAAGTTCACATATATACACACATTGCAACCAATTCACAACTACTAATGTTATTGCTATAGGTCAGATTGTCTTTGGATAAGCATTTGCAACTCAAATTGACGTCAAAGAATTGTTCAGGAGTAACTTTAGGCAGGATTTGGCCCTAAATGTAAACCAGCCTTTGCAGTATTCTGATCTCATCAGGATTCATTTTGTTTGGATGGGTAGATAAAATATCAATAGTGTTTGTCATCTAGGCTTGAAAATTGTCTTGCTGACGTAACTCTAATCTTACTGAAATCATGCATAAGATAGTACTTCAAAAATGTAATATTTTTAAAATATATTAAACTTCAGTGACTGAAATTCAGGGGAAAAAAAGATAGTTTCAGACTTAAATGAAATTCCATTTTTTTCCCTTTTACATATTCTAGTTTAAACTGAATATCCTGTGAGATCACTTAGTATTTTTGAGTCTTCCTAAGAAATAATTGTATGTATTATCTTCAGCATCTCTGTGAGAGAAAATTAAGGTTTTCAGAGGCTTCTAATTTTTGGTATGATTTTCACTTAATAATGTTTTAAATATATAGGCTCGTTTGCAAAAAAAAAAAAAAATGTGACTTTCCTTTGCTTTAACAGGTGTTTAGGAATCAAAAGGGACTTTTTAAAAGAAAATAGTTATTGCTATTTTGGTTCATGGCATCATTAAGTACTCTGGGACTCTTAAATTGACAAATTGTATGCCTGTATTCAAAATAATGAGTGAAATTACATTAAAAGAAATGTTTGTTTACAATACAAGCTTTTTTAAAAACAATTTTTTCTGGTTATTTTAAAAATCAAATAAAAATGTCTAGGCTGCACAGATATATTTTTGGGGGAGGGGAAGGGAGGTTCTTTTTATTGTAAATTTGTTGTTTAGTTAAGAATAAGGAGAAATATTAGCTTTCTTTTAATATACATGCCATCTAATCATAACTTGGATTTGTAAAGCACAAATACATTGTTCAGTGCAGAAATCTCATTCTCATTTATTCAAAAACAATATTAAAATATTTTTTTAGTATTTTAGATCAGAAGTAAGAGGAGAGTATGGAATCTGGTTATAAGATTTTTAAGCTGACCCACATTAAGCAAAAATTTGGAGGGGAGAGCTATTGTAAATGTTTGATACAAAACATATCAAAAATCCTTTTGAGCTCTGTCTTGCTTCAAAATGTTGATTTACCTCTTTCAAAGAAATGCATAAAATAAATTAAGTTATTGGATTGAAAGATTCTGTAGTGTTACACTGTTCTTACCACCCTCTTCTTTAACAACATGTGGTATGTTCCCAAATACATGTACGCATCCTGGTACACCACAGCTCCTGACAGCTTGCATTAAGCTTTTGGAAAGGAAGTGTCAGTGTATGTGTATCTGGATATGAGTGACCAAACTGAAAATTGTCAGATCCTGTATTCTTCCTTTGAAAAAAAAATCAGGCTTCTAACATTGCTCTTTGTTCTGCATCACTGAAGATGCACATCAGTGGAGCTGCTTCATAACTGGATGTTTCACTTGACCAGCACTGTGCTTCTGTTTACTTGCTAATTTTTCACTGCCATGTCATCTCCAGAAGCCACTGAGAATAATCAAAGGAGTTCCTGTAGGTGCAACTTTATTTTATTTTTATCATTAGTCAAGCTCGTGTGCAAAGCTAAATAAAATATAAAACAAAATTAAAGTTAGACCAGTTAATAAATTGGGATGCATTACCATAGCTTGTCTTGTAATGGTTTTACTGTGAAAGAGGGGCTATAGAGATATCCATGGCAGAGATCATCCTGGAATCGAAGGTGTGCTGAGACAAGATATCAACTTGATTAGGCAAAGCAGAATGAAAAAGGTCATAAAGGGTGTCTGTCTGTTTTAGCAGGAGTATTGTCTGTTTGTTTGTATTTTTAACCAAGTAATATTTATGAAGCAGCATGCATGAATCAACACTAACTAAAGAGCACAAATGCTTGCATGTGTTAAGAGCCAGAGAGGCTGTATTGCCACTCAGTGGATTAAATTAATCGGAGACCTTTTCTAGGAATGCTTTAATATTAAAGGAGAGAGATGTATTATCAAAAGATGGTCCTAAGTGTAGTAGTAATGAATCAATTTCTATACATACAATTCTGTAACTCTGTCTCTTAGCCTCCCTTAGTTCAATTACATTTTTAACAAGAACCTGTTTAATTTGAGCTGTTTGTGTGTCACATGAAGTTGTATTGTAAATCAGGACAAATCATTTTATGTCATTGAATAGTTTTTACTGAGTTGATGAGATTTGTAAATTAGCAATTTGAAAATCAAAATAAACCAGATATCTGAATTGGTTATTTCTACATTATTGATTCTTTTAATCTACTGTTGAATGTATTTATTTTGTTCAATTGGAATTTTTGATTTTTTTTCAGTAGTTTGACAATGTTTTTCGAACTATCATTTTTTTAAGTAACACCTGTTCAACAAGAGACTATGCTTTTATTAGACTCCTATCTGTATGAGTTGTAAATAAATCTGGTAGAATTGGTTTGATAAATATGTTGCATGAATGGTAAACTTGCTATTTAGCTTTATTGTAGAAAATTATTTGACCGTAAACAGTCAATGTAGCATAAGAAGAAATTCCTTCAAATTTCGGTTGGCAGCAAATATTTTCCTCTTTGGGATACAGTGCTTTCCTCCGAACTTAAGGGTATATAACTCTGAACTCATTTCAAGATGGCAGAATTACCCTGCATGTCATTGTATGAGCTATTTATCATAGCAGCTTTGCAGTCAAAATTGTGCCAGGTTGGCAAAAGCATATGTACTTCGGATATATTCTAGTTTAGACAGCTTTCTTTTTCCTCTAACCTCTGATTTTATTTTGTTGGATTGGATTGAAATTTATCGGGTTTTTTTTTAAACTTGAAACTCTTTCCTTCCTAGATAATAGTACACTAAAGCTCAAGATTGTTATCTTATTTGTACTTATTTGAGCTAAACAACTTGAAATTAAATTAAATGAAAGATTCCTAAGGGACTGAAATCTCAAGGCTTGCAATGCGAAGCATTATCAAATTCCTCCAGAACTGCCTTGGAAAAGGAAGTAGAAACCCCTTTATTATGGCAATATTGTATTTATTTTGGAAATGAAATTTAAGCAGACCTTATGTATCTAAGAGCAGCTTATACATTTTTTCCCCCTCACATTATATTCCATAACCTACTGGTGGTAAGAGATAGAATACATGATGCTTGCAAAACAGTGATTGGGCTGTTAAATTTTCATGAGAAACTACTAGCCCATCTTTTATGATGCTACAAGTTAATATGGGTAAAAGTATATTTTTATCTATCTGTTAAACCATTTGCCTGTGGCAAGATGGGAACTAACACTTTGCAGGGCTGAAATACATGAAATTGTATGTTCTTATAAATGACGGTGAGCCTATCATGTTAAAATGAATATTTCAATTAATTTTAACAATTAACTAATGCAATATCCTTTTTATTGACTTGATTACTTTATTTGATTTTTAGAAATTTTAAACATTTGAGTGCATGTTTTTCAGTATAATATGGAGCTCCAGTGTTAAGGGTTCCCAACAATTAAAATATATATTTATCTGTATCAGCCTAAGGAGGGTGCCTGTGATGTTGTATAGTGGCAGAGTAAAAATATAGTATAGTTGTAATGCCTACGTAACACTGAGATACAAGTACTTTGTGTTTGTAAAGTGCTGGAGTATTAGTTCTTAGACACAAATTATTTCTTCCATGTAACATGACCTCAGAATAGGTCCTGATCCATGCTTCCCATCTGTTAGTTAACTACTTATTTTTTATCTGTCTGGTTACGTAGATTAAAGTATGGATCCTTGTGGTGTGTGGGGGGATATGTGGGAATTCTGATTCTATCTCAACTTACTTAGATATATTGAAATGTTCACTAAATAGAACAAAACACTAAATATTTTTGGTAAGGGATTTTTCAGTTACATGTCTCATCACATATACAGTCATAAATGTCCAGATACTACTTATATAAGCTTCATAAATATGTACAAATACAGTCCATACCCATAGAAGGTTGGTTATCATACTGTATTGTACTGTTTATTAATCTGTACTGAATAGTTGCACAAATTAAAATGGCAAAACCTTAGTTTCCAGAGGCATGTATCTGGATGCCTTTAAAAATGAAATATTTAATGAAAAACTATAGACATGTTTTTTAAAAAGTCAGTCATCAAAAGATCCGATACTATAACACTCACATGCACTTCGGTCTTTCTAAGGACTTTCTTCTTATGCTACATTGACTGTTTATGGTCAAATAATTTTCTACAATAAAGCTAAATAGCAAGTTTACCATTCATGCAACATATTTATCAAACCAATTCTACCAGATTTCTACCTACATGGTGCAGCAGTGTATGTCCGGAGTGCGACACTAACTTGGCTACCTAGACCCTGCTGGTGCACACTTAAATTGCCTCTTCTGCTTTAACGAAATACTTTTAAAAACAATACTATGTTAGTGCACGCTAGGATATTTTAATGTGTACCAGCTGGGTCTACATTGACCAGTTAATGTGCAACAAGTTAGTACACTTTAAAAATCTCATTCCTACTGTGCCTGAATTGCATAATTTTACTGTATTATGTAAATATTACAGTTGGAGATATAATGTTGACTATCGAGTTAAGAACGAAAGATGATAATTTTGACTACTTGGAGTTCTTCTTTTCACTATGTCTGTTCTTTGCTTAAAAAACGTAAGGACTTCAGTAGATTGTCATGTACACTACATTAAAACAAAATGATACTGAGCTTTGTGCTTTGTTTTTACAGGGAATCTGTGCTGCTGTTTTGACTCTCCCAATGTATAAATGTTCTTGGTGGTTGATCAAGAGCTAGTTGGTTGAATCTCAATTTAAATAAATGTTTAGATGATGTTTCAGTGATGATTAGAGGAGTTGACAACCAGTGCTAAAATCATCAGGCAGACTTAATCAGTTTTCATAGTGTGGTCAGCATCTTAACAAAGAGCTTTGTTGTTATATACCCTCTGTGTCAATCGAATAACATTCATGTGGAAACTACAGTAATTACATGCAAAAGTTATATCAGAAAGCTACTTGATATATTTTTAGTTGTCTTTTCAGGTAAGTAGTTGGGGAAAAAAGAGTCTGTAAAATGTGACAAGCTCATTATAGACCACTGGTGGCCTATGAACTATAGTTTGCAAACAACTGGCTAAGGCTTGATCGCACATTTAATGTAACATAAACCTTCTGTTTTAATAACATAAATATACAGTATATAGCTGTAACTTGTAAAATCAGCAGTTTTGGGAGTTGGTCACTGCATAGCTCCATTTTTGGTGTGCTGCAGTGTTCTAGATCTTAGGTTGTGGAGAGCAATGCCCAGTGGAGCTGCATGAGTGAGGCTACAAAAGAGCTGTGCAATATCAAATGCTCAGTTCTGAATTTATCAGCACACTCGAAAGTAATAAATTTTTTTGCCACTAGAGTTCCTGAACCCTCTGGAACCTGAATACTCAGAACCAGTCAGAAGGGTCTTCCTCAGCAGTAGAAAACCTTCCACCAAGCCACTTACCCAGCTAAGTGGAAGAGGTTCTTGATCTAGTCAACGCAGAAGGATACTCTGGTTGCATTATCATCAATATCTCTCATCTTGGACTTTTACATCTCGAAGAACAGGGACCATCGGTGTCATCAATCCAGGTGTTTCATCCCTGGGTTACAGGCTGTTTGGTCTTCACCAGCCCCATCATGGAGCATTTTCTTAAAGGTCTAGACAGGTTATACCCTCAGATGCATCAGATGATTCCTCAATGGGATCTCAACCTTGTACTGTCCTCCATTCGAACCTCTTCCAGCAACATATTTGCTTCTCTCTCTGTCCTGGAAGGTAGCCTTTCTAATGGCCGTAACTTCAGCCAGGTGATTCTCAGAATTCAGGGCCTTGATGTTTGAGCCTTGTTATATGGTTTTCTTCAAAGGCAAAGTTCAGCTGCAGCCTCACCTCCTAAAGTGGTGTCCCAATTCCACTCGAACCAGGACATATTCCTTCCAGATTTCTACCCAAAGCCACACATTACCAGCTGAGAGCAAAGGCTGCATTCTCTGGACATTAGACAGGCCCTGACTTTTTTATATTGATGAGACTAAACAACTTTAGGAAAAAATTCAGCTTTTCATAGCAATGGCAGACAAGATGAAAGGCCTTCTGGTATCATCACAGTCTCTTCATGGATCATGTTGCGTATCAGGACGTGTTATAAGTTGGCAAAAGAATCTGCCTCGGCACTGACAGCTCACTCCACAAGGGCACAGGCGTCCTCAGCAGTGCTCCTCGTTCAGCTCCCAATCCAAGATATTTTTCCAAGAATATTATCCAAGAATATTTTCCATGTAACAGTTTTTGCAGTAGGTCATTTGGGCTTTAGCTACTTTTTAGTCATTGCCAAAAAACTTCCATCTTTTCAATTTATATGCTAGATAAGAAATGGCCTTGATTTTTGAGGGGCAGGGTCCCTTAAGAATTCTATTCAGTTTAATAGTCTGGGGACTGAGCCCTGTATTTATTTACATAATAGTCACAACATGTACAGTGACAGTGCAAATGAAATGTGTATACTGCCTCATCAATAAACCCCCACTCTCACCTGGAGATACCACCTCTGAGAGCATAGTTAAGTCTCCGTGCTCAATCATTCCTTGCCTTCTCTATTGATATTAGTAGCAAGCATGCCAATTGTAGCGGCAAATTTTTTAATATGGGCATCTATCTACTGTTACCAGCTCATTTAACATAGGCTATTATTTACTATACTGATTTTTTTTTATTCTACTGGTCAGGTCTTCTAACTGTTGCTCATCTCACAGCAATGGAAACAGGTGGGGTTGAACGGCTATTAGCTCAAACTCACCCTGCTACTCCATTATGCCACCATACTCTGACTCCAGTTCATTGCCTCTGCTAGAGGGTAGTATTAGGTTTGCTGTTCTCCAGAACAGAAAGCTTTTGTAGTGATGATTTTTCTCTTACAAACTGCTGTGAATGTGAAATAAATTAGATTTTCAGTCAGTGGAACCAAATGACCTTTTTAGGGGAGCCTGAGAATCTGGCAAGCCAAATCTGCATGCCTTTTAGATTTCTCAGTATTACCTTGTCAGACATGCCTTTGACTACGTCTAACACTGGCTTTCCACAGCAACACAGAAGAGTTTTCTAGTCTACCGGTATATATATCACCAACTTTCCATTATCAATAAACCATTTAAATAACTGGAATCACATAGGAAGATATAAGCCAGAAGACCTGTAGAGCAAACACTAGAGTAGTCTAGCCAATTGTCGGTTCTCAAGCCAGCCATGTAGCACAGTGATTTAACAGAGGTTCCCACATGTAATTTTTGAACCACTTCCCAGTGGTCTGTTTAGAACTGACTAGCCTTGTGCTTCTTGGTTGTTATAGTTCCAGATGAGAGAGAACAGATGAGGAAGAAATTAATTCAGAGTAAGAATGGATGGTGTGAATAACTCTTTTAAAAAAAAAAAAAAAAAAAAAAAAAATTCAGTCAATAACATAAGTAAATACTTTTTTATTCTTTATACTTTTCCATGTAAACATTGCTCTAATTATCATGATGCCACCACCACAATCTCCAACACAAATGGCATTGATAATTGCCACGGTGCCAATCGACATCACGGCACCGAATCCTAAAACAATAACACCTACAGCACCGCAGCCACTACAGCACATAGTGCTGACCCAGTCAGAGGCACAGTCCGCACATAAGAAACACACTTGAAAGAGGAAGTACATAGAGAGGCACAATGAGATAACATCCCCTCCAGCCTCTCAAGAGCCTAGATCTGACCTCTCCTCTGGGAAAATATCATCAGGACACTTGGCTTCTCCATCACCCTGTTCAAGTAAGGAGGATGAAGATGAAGCAGTGCAGACAATCTTCTCATCACAGTCACACTCCACTCCCAGATCCATGCATAGGGACCTACCACCATACTCATGGTATGGCTCTCCCTGGTATGGTCCCCATGCCCATTACCACCCTCAATGGCACAGATGGGAACCACACTCACCATATTCAATTCATAGCAGACCCTCTACACACAGAGACCTTAAACATCATACTGGAACTCCAACTGACAGGGAACATCCAAACATGCCTGGTACTGACAAACAAATTGATGCCCCAGATTCCCCATCACCACCCTACAACTCATCATCTTTTCCAAATGAGGCTATTATCCTATCTCCACCTACCACCACGGATGACTTTAAGCAATTTCAGAAGCTTTTTAAAAGAGTTGCAGACTTATTAGAGATACCACTCCAGGAGGTTGTGGAATCCTAGCACAGACTCCCAGGCATATTACAAACATCATCTTCATCCAGAATTGCCCTCCCCATGAATGAGGCATTAATGGAACCAGTTGAGACCATCTGGCAAACTCCAGAAACTGCCCCACCAACATGCAGAAGGGCAGATAAAAAATATTATATCCTGGCTAAAAATACCGAATACCTCCTTTCTCATCCTCCCCCAAATTCATTGGTAGTAGAGGCCGCAAACCACAGACACAGACAACTATATAACACATCAGCACCTCAGGACAAAGAGGATAAAAAATGGACTTGCTTGGAAGGAAAGTTTTTTTTTTTTTGTTTGTTTTTTTTTGTTTTTTGTTTTTTTTACATCTTCTACCCTCCAATTACGTATTGCCAACTATTTAGCATTACTTGCAAATTATGATCATGACAGTTACTTAAAATTAGCCAACTATATTGACCAAATTCCAGACAATAGCAAACAACAATTCCGTGCCATCATTCACAAAGGTCAGCTGATCTCGAGAACTGCACTCCAGAAGGCATTCGATGTAGCCGACACTGCTGCTCGAACCATTGCCCAAGGGCTGTGATGAGACGAGCTTCTTGGATCCATTCAGCATACCTTCCAAAGCAGCTTCAAATGGCTATCGAAGGCCTGCCATTCAATAAAAAGGGACTATTTTCAGAAAAAAACAGACGGTATGCATTCATCAAAAGACTCTAGGGCAACACTACGAGCACTTGGAATATACATGCCCTATATCAAAAGGTATAAGTACCAACCATATAATTCCAGGTACCTATTCCAACAACCACCACATAGATCAAATAACCGCCATCAGGAACAATCCAGAGGTAGAGAAAGACCTCAGTGGAAGAGACAAACATCAGATCAACTCTCAAACCCTCAAGGTTCTGCATCCAAACCTTAGTTTTGAGGGGGTGGTTGAGGAATCTCAGAACCTTGTATTCACTCCAGAGCAACCACCACTTAGTACCTATTCACACAGACTTCGCCCTTTCCACCCCCATTGGGCACAAATAACATCAGACAAATGGGTACTCGAGATCATCAAAACTGGTTACACTATCCCCCTCGTCTCAAAACCAGCACTCCAACACCCATCCCCATCCCTTTTCAGGGACACAACTCACAAACATCTATTACAGAAAGAAGCCAGACATCTTCTCAACATTAGTGCCAAGGTGTACTTATCGAACACCAGGGAAAAGGGTTCTACTCCCCTTATTTTCTCCCTCAAAAAAAATCAGGTGGATGGAGACCAATATTGGATCTCTGAAAACTAAACAAACACATTCATCCACAAAAGTTCAGAATGGTTACCCTTGTGACAGTTTTCTCAGCTCTGGAATCCGATGACTGGTACGTGGCCCTCAACCTTCAGGATGCTTACTTTCATATCTCCATCCATCCAGCACACAAAAGATTCCTCAGTTTTACTATTGGCCCAGACCATTACCAATACACTGTCCTACCATTTGGACTCTCCACAGCACAGAGTGTATTCTCAAAGTCCTATCCATTGTATCAGCCCATTTACGCAAGGAAAGCATCACGCAGTTCCCATACCTAGACGATTGCTTATTGAAGGCTCGCACTCAAGCAGTGCACAAGCTTCGGACCACTTAACATGCACAATGTCTTTATTTCAACACCTGGGACTCCTTATAAACATACCAAACTCTACCCTCCAACCAACTTAAATGCTAGAATTCATTGGTGCACAACTAAACTCGCTAACAGCAAGAGCATACCTTCCCCAACAATGATTCAATACCATAACAGAACTTGTACATACAGTATGCAGCTCTCCAACCACAAATGCACTTTCTTGTCTACAATTATTAGGCCACATGGCTTCAAGCACCTTTGTGGTACAACATGCCACACTCCATATGCAACTTCTACAACTCTGGTTTGCAAGAGTATACAAACCCAACGAACATTGACTTCACAGAACCGTCTCAGTACTGAAAGAAATCAAGGATTCTCTCCTGTGGTGGTCTGATCCAGGCAATCTGCTATCCGGCATACCATTCCTTCCGGAGGCCCTCACTGTCATGATAACTACAGATGCATCCCTCACTGGCTGGGAGCACATCTTGATGGGCTCATTGCCCAGAACCAATGGTCACCTTACAAATCGACCTTGCATATCAACATTTTAGAGTTTCGGGCTGTCTGCAGAGCATGCGCTCACTTTTAACATCACATCCTCAAAAGACGCATCAAAATCATGACAGACAATAAACCCACGCATGTTGTATATCAATTGGCAAGGCGGAGCCAGGTCCAACTCCCTCTGCATCGAAGTGATAAAACTCTGCAACTGGTGCATAAGGCACAATGTCATGATCTCAGCATCATATCTACCAGGTGTCCACAACACTCTAGCCGACCTCCTAAGCAGGTCATTTACCAGGGACCACGAGTGGGAACTGCATCCAGCGGTCATAGAACACTTGTTCCAACAATGGAGACATCCAAAAATAGACCTCTTCACCACAAAAGAGAATCACAAATGTCCTCTTTTTTGCTCAAGGGCAGGCATAGGGAAAAGATCACCTGGAGATGCCTTTCTTCGCCCTTGGAACCAGACTCTGCATTATGCCTTTCTGCCGATACCTCTAATTCACAGAATATTGATAAAGATCAGGACAGTCAGGGCGAGAGTCATCATGATAGCCCTGAATTGGCCCATACAACCGTGGTTCACTCTCCTCCAAATGTCCACCAAGAACTCTCTGCATTTACCACCCAGACATGACCTATTATACCAGAACAAAGGGAAAACTACACACCCCAATCTCATATCATACCTACCGCTGGGATCCTCAATGGTTCAATCAACAGGAGCTCCAGTGCTTCGACCCTGTCAAAAACGTACTCCTAAACAGCAGAAAAGCAACTACACCACGCATCTACATACAGCTGTGGACCCAATTCTCATCATGGTGTACGGCAAGAGACATAGATCCATCCTCGGCTCCAATTCCTGCAATACTCTTATAAAGTAAGAATAGTACTTTATAGTACTCTATAGACTAAGTACTTAGTGCAACCCCCGCGCAGCACTGAGGGTCCCCCGTGCAGGCTGGCAGCCCCCACCAGACCCCCGGGGCTGCGGCTTTGCCGCGGCAGACCCGACCTGAGCCCGGCCTCTGGGCTGGCCCTCCCCGCCCCCAGGGCGGAGCAGGCAGGCTCAGGGCTGGGGCATGTGCGCGCGCCTGCCTGCCTGCCCCATGCGGCCGGGCAGCGGGGTGGCCACGGCCGGGGCAGGCTCCTGGGCTCCCACCCGCCGGCTGCCTCGACTTCCCGGCCCGGGGCCGGGGTCAGCTCTGCTCCGCCGACAGCCTTGGCCTCCCGGCACAGGGCCAGGATCGGTCTCTGGTGCCAGGGTCTGGTCTGCCCTCCCGGGGCCGCGTTCGGGTCTCTGCCGCCAGCGGCCTCGGCTTCTTTCTTTCTTTCTTTCTTTCTTTCTTTCTTTCTTTCTTTCTTTCTTTCTTTCTT
>ML685780.1:26678597-26737296 GCA_007922175.1 Pelusios castaneus
AAAAGTAGCTTGGGGGGGGGGGCTGGATGTTGTCCTGTACCGGGGTGGAGGGTGGCCTTCAAAGAAATGCTTTGAGGGACTGCGGTGTGTGGGAGGCATACACGGCTGAACTGTCTGGAGTGGAGCCCGGACATTTATCGCCTGGGACTGCAAAGCTATCATGTTCTTTAGCAGTTCTGTTTGCTCCTTCATGACGCTTATCAGTTCGTCCCTGTGTTTCTGCCTCCTCTGCTGGGATTCCTCTCTCCAGGCTCTATTCTCCCTTGCGGATTCTTGTGTTGCTTTCAGCAGGTCATTAAACATATCCTCCCTGTTTCTTCGAGAACGCCGCCTAATGTTTCTCATTCGGTCAGCTGGGGTAGACACCGGCCTTGTGAAGCTCAATTCTAATACAAAAATAACAATATAGACATTGTTAACACATAGCATAGATAGCCAATGTAACCTTCCAGTAGCACATTCCACTGGAAGGTACAGGGCGGTCAACACACTACGCTGCGCTGAAGCAGACAAGGTACATTCTAGTAGACGGCTTACCGGGGGCTAAGAATCGGAAGAGGGCACACAGATGGAACCCAATATCCCTCTCCTCAGAGTGCCCCTTCCATCTAGAATACATCTCCTACATGCCGCCGGTAGCAGGCCGGGACCGTATGCTGCTGCACTGTGTGCTGCCATGGTTCCCAGGGCTGTGCTTTGCAGCTGGAGAGGCAGAGTGTCCGTCTTTGGGAGCGCAGACACAAACGCTCTCCCATCTAACCTGAGTATTAGGCTCTGGAGGTACATCGAGGAAACCTTTTCTGACCTAAATGCAGATGATTATTTTACAATCACTGCTTGTATTGATGCCCTGCTAATGAATGCAGAGTAAATAGCGTGCAGAGCGGGGACCCGCAAGCACCCCCACCCCAGACAATGATATTTTAGCAGGAGCAGAGCTGAATGAAGGAGAAACTTACCTGAACCCCCCTCTGCCGCCTCAGAGAACAAGCTGCAGTTCAAGCCTTGGGTGGACGTCTCAGCGGGGCTGCTGAAGAGCTCCTGGCTACACGCGGTTGCGCTTTCCTCCGTGTCATCCTCCATCTCCTCCTCCTCCTCCTCCTCAACAACGTCCTCATCCTGCTCGGCTCTGGCAATCACCGGACGAGGAGGGGCTGAAGTGTCCACGGGACTTTTGGCAGTGGTTGTGGGGTCCCCGCTGAGGATGGCTTCTATCTCCTTATAGTACCTGCATGTTGCAGGCGCTGATCCAGAACGGCGGTTTCCCTCCTTCGCTCGGTGATAGGTAATTCTGAGCTCCTTCACCTTTGATCTACACTGCACTGTGTCTCTATCATGCCCTCTCTCTGACATGGCCCGAGAAATTATGCCAAATGTGTCATAATTCCTCCTGCTGCCGCGTAGCTGCGCCTGCACGGCGGACTCTCCCCAGATGCTGATCAGGTCCAGCACCTCTGCTGTGCTCCAAAGGGGTGCGCGTCTTCCACGGCGGGCCGCCATTGCTACTGATGATCGGAGCACAAACACACTCCACGAGGAAGAGAGCAGGAAGTGAAACAGACTTGAAATTTGAAAATCCCGGGAATAAGTTCGGGGCAGGGCGGGGACAGTTTCGTCACGGCCACAGAGCGGGTGGGGGGGGAGACCAGAGAGGACGACTTGGGAATGCTGGGACAGTTCCGGACTCCAGTCAATGCGCGGTAAGCGTACACACGAGCTCAAACGCGCAATATATGATCCGCAACAGCTGTTACCACTCTCGTCGGAGTGGTTGTTGGATTGCGCGACAACAAGGCACTTAACGCGCAAGAGCCCTGTTGCACGTGTGTACGCCGTTGTTGCTATCGCGCGGTAATGAGCTTTAATGCGCGATAATCTGATCGTGTGTACAAGGCCAGAGTTAGTACTGGAGGAGGGAGGAACTGGAAAGACCTTAGCAGCTTTCTTTGTTGGTCAAAATATTGGTGTGTATTCAGGATGTCTTATTGTCTGTTTCTATAACCTGTCATCACTCCTATTGCATGTTTTGACCTCAATTTATAATTAGTCAAATAAGTATTATGTGCTTAAAGCCAAGGTTTGGGTAGGAGACTGTTATTTAACATCTCTCCTTACATAAGGCAACGTAACAGAACTCAGAGAATCTTTTCTCGGCATACATCTTGCAGCAAGCCAATTGGGGGTGCAGTGACAGGGATCAGGGGGCACCCAGACTGACCAGGAATCCTTATGCTTTGGGTATCATTTTGGATTATTCTGCCAACAAAACTATTTTTCTATGAAGATGCCGATTAAAAAAACCAACAAATAATTGGCATACATGGTTGCAAAATACAGTTTCTAATGTTTGGATAATAGTAGCACTGCATGCCTTGAGCTAATTAACACCAAATAGTAGAAACAAATTATAGTGGTGTTTTCCCCATGTTCCTTTAAGTTCAATTTCAGAAGAGTCGTTGCATTGAATAAATTAGTCCTCAAATGCACTAACACACTTCTGACTAGATCTGAGCCTAACGCCTGGGCAATAAAGGGTCTGCTGCATATGATGAAATAAACATACATTTTTAATTCAGGAAATTAGTCCTCTTTGGGACATTTTGTTGTAATTTATATTCCACTTTTGTAATGGAAGACATAGGCGATATGTGACAAATGCAGAGGAGGAAAATTTGGTTTAACAGCTAATGGACAAAGAAGATATAAATCCATTTCACTTGCAAATTTTCTGACCATTTGTTAACTCAAATCAAAAATATTTTTGATAGATCTCCTTCAATACCTTGCTGTGGATATATAGAGTCATATTAGATGAATGAGGTTTTAAAAAAAGTCTAACATACTTCACTATATTGACACAGCTTTTGGGAGTATTATCCTTCAGAAGTGGCAAAACTTAAAGGTTGAGATACCTGATTCTGCGGCTCATTCTGTCCACGGGCAGTAATTGCAATGGGACTTAACAGATGTGATTTGGGAGAAAAAACTGAGTTCAGCAAAAAAAGGCAGGTCCCCCTCGCCGCCTCCCCCCTCCCCCAACACCCAACCTCTTTGGTAGATGCCAACAGTTCACTAATTAATGACCCTGGCACTTACCTTGTTTTAAACATATATTTTGAATAGAAGTTATAATCTGTGGTAACAGAAAGGAAGTGGTCAAGAAATACTGCATTTTTAATGGTTTCTAATGTAAATAACACTTTTTAATCTGATGAGCTGAGCTTTACAAGAATTAAGATTTTCATCACCTTTGTAACTGCAATAGCCAGTTGACTACCTCCATTTGAGTGTATTCCAACTCCCACGTGCAAAAAAAAAAAAAGTTATTGAGCAAAAATCCAATGTACAAGAATTGAGAAAGATAATAATTATTTTATATTGATTTATAATATGAAAATACTGTATATGTCTGCATGGACAGATTTTACAGCATTGTCTTCTCAGATGGTTTGGGTTATGAAATTGACTTTTAAAATGGCCAGACTTGTTTGTATTGAAAAAGAAACAATTTTCAGTTTTCTGACAGAATTAAAATTCCTGTACTATAGTGTTTAGATGAATGCATTTTTTTAGCCAATAAATAAACCTGATATTTCAGTAGCTTGCCTTTTGTTTTCAAGTTACTTGCTCTAACTGTAGAAATCCCAGTCATTATTGGGCTTTCCCTTGCCACCCCTTTTCAGCTTTCCAGCAACTGTAAAAGAACAAAAGTGGCAGAGGGAAGTGTAAATTATCAGTTTTTATGAAATTTACCACCCCCTCATCAAAATCACAGCCTCTTGCATGGTGTCAAGCAGCACTCCTGAAGCAGCTTTGTTTTTAGGTGCACAAATATAAATACTTTAATCTCAGGAGAGAGATTAAGGTCAGGATTTCTCTATTGTGATGTTTCCAGCATCTTCCATTCTGGGAACAGACTCCTAGTTTTCAGTGAACGCATTATATAGGTTCTACTGCAGAATTCCTTCTTATGATCTCTAGTTGTCTGTTTTTAATAGGACTCTGAAGATAGCTATTAGTTGATTCAAAAGCGATAGCACTTAACACTTTAAACATGCAAAATGCTGCATAAACTTAACACTCAAAGCAACTTCTGATGTAGGTGGGTAAGTAGTATTCCCATTTTTCATTTTGGAAAGAGTAGCAAAGAGTAGTGCTTCCAGAGAGCCATGTATGTAGTACTATCAATTAATTTATCCCTAGTCCAAAGTGTGCTAAGTGCTGAACTGCCCAGAGCATTAAACTACATAGTGCTTTCATTTTCCCCCTCATCTTTCTTGGTTTACAGTGTTTTGACTGGTTCTTTATTATTAATAATAATAATATAATAATAATTTATTTTTGTGGAGAGTTAGGCAAGATGAGGTGGTTGAAAATGAGTTTAGAGCGCGGGGGAGGCATGTGGTGGTATTGTTGTGGTAAAGCAGTAGGCAGAGAGCTCACATGAAGTGTGGGGGAAATGATGCAGTGGGGTATGGCTGGACTTAGAACAAGCAGTGATGTACTGTGCAATGTTTAGTTAAGATACTAGTTACATCACATACAGAAGGATCTGAAGGTAATCAGTCAGCAGAGGCCAAGTGACCATGAATGTGCTTGTTCATCTAGTGGGGCGAGGCAGAGAATCTGAAGTGTGCGTGGTGCTCCCCAGTTCTCTCTGAAATCATTGCTCCTGTTCCTGAGCTGCGCTCTTAGTAAGCCAAAGATTACCGTGGCTATGCATAGGAGATTCCTGGCCCCAGAGATGAAGTCCATGTGGGAAAGTGATTGTTTTAGCTGGGCTTGTACTCTGGAGTTAAGTCTAGTGTGGGATGGGAAGAGGGGATTCCCCTACTGCAGCTTCTGTGATGTTAATATGTCTTGTAAAGGACATATAGTAGGCTCTATATATCCTGAGGTACAAAAACAGTGAAGCAGGCGCTGAGCTATATAGCATGAAGTAATATCTGGATTTATGGTATGGTACAGTAGCTATTTTAAGTACAACATGCTAAAACCCATTCTTAGGCATGGTTTCACATTAGAAGCGTGTTTGCAGACAAATGAAAAATTGCTTCTCTTGATTAATTCAAGGAGAGGGCATATGCATTGAGTGTTCATACTGATTTAGTGGTAACTAAATTAGTCAAAAGCATGCCTGTTAGGTTCTGAAATGTAGTGTTCCTAAAGCCGTGCGTCTAGAGATGAGCCTACAGCTTGGTATGTTTTTGAACTTGCAGAAAATAAAGTAAACTGAAAACATAGTAAAGAATGTAGGCCACATTAGTGATATTTTTCTATAATACTTTTTTATCTGATTTGTTGCAATAAACAACAGATTGCATTCGGACAAGGCAGGAAGCAGTCTTTAATGCAAAGGAAGGAAATCTCAAGACTAGATGCTGTAGGCTTGTGGCAGGTCCTGTAGGTGTGATTTCTGCACAGCTTTCCTTTTAGCCATCAAAAGTGTTTGAAAGTTTCAGGGGCACACAGCAGCTGCTAAAAGTCCACCCACAGGCCAGGTGCTTTCCTATCATGTACAGTGGCAGGCCAGTGTGTTCTACCTCAGCAAGGTTGTATATTAATTTTTATTATTCCAATCTTGTACACACAAGGGAAGGGAAAATCAAGAAGAGTTCTGCAATAAAAGCAAATATAAATACAGCAGAGTTCTTTAATTAATTGGCCTACAAAATTGTCTGTAAGCTGTTCGTGCTTTAAAACTATGCAAGGGAATGGAGGTTTTTTAAGCTTGTCTGTGCGTTAGACTTGTTATTTCAGTCTTTTAAAACCTATTTCAGATGTTTGCTGTTCTGCAAATCAGATCTTTAGTGTCTTTAAATTCTAATAACTTCCGGGCAGTCAACTGAAAAAGTCAGAAAAAAGACTTCCGTATAACTCGAAAGTAGTATTTCCTGTGCTGCCCTAGGAAGCTACTTTTCCTCCAGCTGCTGTTAAAAATTTGAAAACTTGGAACAAAAGCAGTTATTTTGAGGTGTGTGTTCTGGGACTTAGATTCTTTTTGGTGGCTGGCAAAGACCTCCAATGAACACTATATTTCTTTAGGTAAATCTCTCAAGGTAAGTGAATTTCTTTGTGTTGCTTGCCAGGTAATGAAGAGAAAGTTTCTGTGTAGCTGATCAGTACTCCTACTGCACTAACCTTTTCCTCTTTTGATGTGTTTTCTCTTTTGTTTTACATATGTTGTTAACAGCACAGTTGCAAGAAGATAATTTCATACAACTGGTATAGAAATTTATTAAGAATTATTGCTGTGAATGCTAACTGGGAAGAATGGGAAGGAAGCTCTCATGCTTTTTTCAGTCTTGAAAATTAACTGGCCTGATTCTGCACTAATAAGCATTTCTGAAGACTTGAAGTAAATATAGAAACTTTAGTTCTATAGATACTTTACTTGGAAATTTACATTTTCTACTGTTTTTGAAGAAATTGGCCAGGCAATCAATCACTGAGATTTGTTTGTGAAATACAGAATGGGATATACTAACTCTGCATTTCTGTACTGCTGAATTTTGTTAGTTTAATCTGAACTGTGAATTACCTGTATTCCAAATAGTTGGAGTTTTAAAAAATCTAAAATGTAGTAGTGTTTTCAGATGATATTTCTTTCAATACATATTTACATCCTTAACTTCAATTCAGTGACTTTGCTCAAGGAATCTCTTTAATTTGGGGGCCTCTTGCTTTGTTTAAGAAGAGGAAGAAAAAGTGACCCATTAATACAGTTTATTAGTTGGGAAGCTCTTCACTGGCCAGTCTGAGGTAGGGCTGCCACTAAAACTTGTAGCCTTACTGTATGTAGACTTTCCTGTGTCTCCTTATCAAGCCACACCCTCTTGAGGCTGGTTCCCAATGGGAAATAGGAAAAGCGCTGGGAAGGGTGCTCATATAGAAGAGAGATAGGCATATGACCAAATACTGTTGGCTGCTTTCTTAGTAAATCAGGAGGAGGATACTCCACGTGTGTGTGTCAGAAATAAGTTTCCCCCAACACAGAACTTGTGGCAGTTCATGATCTATTCATGTGGATCTGTATATTACAGATGGTTTGACCAGGACCAGCCCTTTGCTTGGCTTATGCTTCCCTTTTAATGCTTCTGTTTTTGGCGTGCAGTGTCAAATATTTGATCGCTTCTGTATTAAAACATAAGAGTTTAAAATTTCACACTGATTTACAACCTGATCAAACACTGCTTAACTGTTTGGAGCCAGTTATTCAGGTCACATTGATCCCTCTGCAACCTTTTACAGACTCTCTGTAAATGATCATCTTTTTCTCTTTATTTTTGTCTGTTCTGCTTTTGGGTGGAAAAAGTCACAGGGAGGTGTTTGTGCTAACTGGAAGATGAACAACTTAAAACATATTGCAACTTCTTTTTATGTACTATATTAAGGCCATTGTACTGCAGATTAGAACAGACCTGGGCCTGGGAGTAGGCCCACTCCAAAGTCGTCCGAAAGATGTTGTGAATGGCAAAAATTCTGCTGTTTTACATGATTGCTCTGAAATGAAATTGCATGCTAACAAGGTGTTTTAATGAAACAGTTGGTTTCTTGCATACTTTGATTTTTGTTTAGCTATACTGAAGTTTTGGAGCAGTTACTTTTAGCTTTGGAACTGTGGGTGAAAAGAAACCCTTGAATACGTCAGTGCTACAGAGCGAAGGTGCTATGAATTGAATCAGTCACAGGGCTATAGATATATTGAAAGAGGATTAACAGAATTTGTGTAGAATTTGTGTAGGTAGAAAAGGAACTAGTGTCATGGGAGAAAAATCAAGCTGTGTTTTTAAACAAATTGCTCCAAGGAAATAGGATCTAACTTGTTTGATGAGTTGAAGAAATATTTTATCCATATTATCAGAAAGGAAAAGAGGAATATGTGAACAGTGATTTCTGTGTAGGTGTTCTGTTTTCTTTCGGTTTCTGAAGGGTATGTAAATATAAAGAGAATAAGTATTTGTCACATAAAAATCTCCTACTCCTCAACAGTGATGTTCTCTTTTCAAACATTGATTATGTCGTCTTAAATATTTGGAGGATAGAGTTAACTCAAACTTTTTTTGTACCAGAAAGCAATTTGGAATTTTCCTCTCTACTGTTACTAATACTGACAATTTCTGTAGTAAGTTTTGCTGCCCATTGTAATATCTGATCTAGGAAAGCATCCCTTTTCAGGCTAGCATTTCCAGCAAAGTCAATGGTTAAATTTAAGTATGTGCTTAAAGTGCTGACCTGAATCAGGGCTTTGGATTGTAAGTATTGTATGGCCTACTGCAGGGGTTGGCAACCTTTGTTGGCCCCACTGCCCCCCCAACTCTCAGCAGGTGTCGAGGGCGGGGCCAGCAGGGAAAAGGAGCCTGTTCCCTGCTGGACCTGCTCCTCAGCTGGGGGCGGGGCCAGCAGGAGACAGGAGTTGGCAGCAGCTATTTTAGGAGACTTAGTCTCCCCAAACATACTATACCTTCCACCTAGTCTGCTGGCTCCAGACTCTTCTTCTCAAAGAAGAGACTGGTCTGTTCCTCTGGTCCTCTGAGAAGAGAAGGCATGAGATTAAACAGAGCCATTCCAGAGTTTGGTGAGACTCTTCTTCCTGTTCTAGACAGCGTATGGAATTCCACCAGACTTCTCTCAGTGTCCTAGAAGGAGCAGGGACATCTGCCTTCCCTCAGGTACCAAGTCAAAACCATACTGTTGACTCCAGCACTATCTGCTGAATGGCTCTGAAGTCTCATACCAACATCACTTTTGGCACTGAGAGCCTTGACAGCAGCAGCTGATTTACTCAGCCTGTTTCTCTCACACTCTCCTTTGATTCAAGAGTCCTGTTCTGGAGTGTGAGTCTCCATGGGCCAGACACACACAGCACAGATAGCATCAGGGTGTTTACTAGAGAAGCTCCCATCACTAGTACAATGACAACCTTCTTTGGTACTGACACCTTTTCAGTGCCCAGAACTTTCTCAATCTGCATCTCAGCACCTACGGAGCCAATTCCTGATCCAGCACTGATATTGACTGATGGTTTTCCAGAAATCAGATGTTCCAGTCTCAAGTTATCCGTCTGAAATGGCTGTGGTGCAGGTTGGCATGTCGGTGCTACACTGGTCTTCAGATATGGCTGGTTTACGCTGGCAGCGGCAGTTGATGTAGTCCTTATTCCTTTTGGAGTGCTGCGTTAATGCATTGACCAGAGAGCACTCACCGGTCAACTTGACGGGTCTACACAGACCCTTTCAGCTGATGCCACTGCATCGATGCCTGATTCTGTGGCAGTAAAGACATATCCTCGAAGTTATGAACTGACCTATCAATCATATGCCTCATTTGGAACTGGAAATACACAATCAGGCAGCAGCAGAGACAACCAAAAGAAGCAAATGAAGTATAGCGTTGTGTTAAATGTAACTAATAGGTATATAATAAAGGGAAAGTTGAATCTTATTTTTTAGACATGGTAAGGAAGCTGGTTAAGTGCTTGTTTCATTTAAATTAACATGGTTAAAAGCAGCATTTTTCTTCTGCATAATTAAGTTTCAAAGTTATATTTAATCAGTGTTCAGTGGTAAACTTTTGAAAGAGCATAATGTTTTGTTCAGAGTCACTGATGCCTTCACAATTGGTTGGTGAGCCTATCTAGGGACGTTAAAGGTTCAGGGTTTGTGGTAGGTGTATAAACATCCTCTTAGAGCCAGGCTCAACAAGCATTGAAAATAGTTCTTTCAAGACCAGATTAGGGGAACGGAGGTTCACATTCTTACCAGCATGTCACCACAGTGTATTTTGTGAACATGATGGGCAGAGCTCACTCCAACCAGCTTTGCCAGGAAGCAATGAGGTTTTGGCACTTCTGTATCAAAGAGGACTTCCTGGCCACAGCCACTAACTGATGTAAGGAAAGATTTTAGTAATCAGTAAGAAACAGAAAAGAGTTGTGGAAGTCATATTATATGTTTTGAATGCTCCAGGATATCAGAAATGCAAATAAAAAAACCTCCATAAATACAAGTTTCATACTAGGTAATAAAATTGCACTGTGTTAATTGTTTGCCTCTGTTCTAATATTGTGATTCCTACAGGATCTAATTATGAGCTAGAATTTCCTTTGTACCCTCTTGTTTCTTTGTACAGAAAAATGTACAGAAAAACAAGAGGGTACATGCAAAATTAGTAATTGTCTATTTCTCTGGAAAATAGACATAGTTACTAATTCTAAAGCACCGTTTTCTTTTCTGGCGAAGGAAAAAAAAACATAATAGCCTAAGAAGCATGTTTCAGACATCAGTGGGAGTTCTTGTATGTCTGTATGGCAATAGATGGCCATATTTTTTCTCTTTATAAGACTTTGGAAGGTGGATGTCAGTTCTACTTAATTCTATTATGAATTGCCTTTATATAACACATACTCATAAAATGCAAAATGTGATTCAAAATGCCTTTGGAAAGAGAATGATGAACCTGCTTTCTGTTCCTTCAAATTTGCTGAGTGTTTTCATGCATCACTAGTGTTTGAAAACAAATTAGAAATCTTTGGTACAGCAGTTTTCTTTTGTTTAGCCTAGGTGATTTTTATTGTAACTGGCAGAAGTGTGAAATCATGTAAGAAGGTTTTTCATGTTAACTCTCAGTAATTGGGTTTAGAGAACAGGCTTATTATGGTTCTTCAACTAAAATGTTCTGAGTTGATTCTTCCCTCTTGGAGAAAAAAATTATTAGATTGCGTCTGTGCTGCATGTGACTTATTGGTTAGCTTTGATCAATGAACATTTAAACAGTTGAAATATTATTTAGGCAACAAGGAAAATCTGGAAAGGTGAAATCCTTAGCGGTTGTATAAATGTCATTTAGTGCTTGGATACTGTGTCTATTTTGAGAATAAAAAGAAATCCTTCATTACCCTTACAGAGTGCAAAAAATGCCAGAAAATATTATGGGAAATCCAAGAGATTTCTACAGTCAGCAATAGCTGCTGGCCTTTATTTTTACAATTCAGTGACATTTCTGCAGTCATACACTGCAGAATTAGTAATTGCTTAGAACTCAGGATAAGAGTAAGAAGGGTGCATTGGGCGGAACAGTGTAATATATGGTTAATGTGCAGTACTGTATATCTGGCAATGAAGAGATGATATTTAAAGGAAAACTTATATATTTACTTTTGAATCTTGCTTTTAAGGAAATGGTTTCAGCTTATTGACTGATGTTTTTGTGGATAGGTTACAAATCAATCCATTTGTTGGTCCTTGTCATAATTTGGTTGTTTCAATATACATTCCATGGTCTTGACACAGGCTGCTCAGCTGACACTGTTTGGACAATAGCTTATGTGAAGGAGAACAAGTTTTTTTAAAAAAATGATTGCTTTCAGTTGATGCTTTCAGTTGATTCTTTATGTATTAGAATGGCAGACTAGGTGGTCACATCTGGTCTTAAACTCTGATATAGTAGGTTTCATTTAAGGTCTAATACTGAGGTTGATACCCTATAAAAGTTTCCATTCTTTGAACAAGTGGCCACACAGCTTCCACTCTAGAGGTGTGCAAGCCCAGACAGAGTCTTTTAACCAGCAGTGTCCATTGAGGCTACGCCTGTTCCCTCCTGTGTATGGGGCGGAGCACACCCAATCACCAATCATTTTTTTCTTTCTGCCCAGGATACTGCAACAGTAACACAGTGTCTGTCTGCTTTCATAGTTATACAATGTGAGACAAATCGCTGGCTTGGGTACTGTGGATCCCACACTTTTTCATGGAGGGTCAAGTACCCCACATGGCCTCTATTTCCAGGCGGTGGCCAGCCCAGTAATGCTCTGTGGGGCGAGTGGAAGGGACCATGGCCACTCACTTCTCTGGGTCCCAGCCCAGGGGCCCTAATACGTGCAGCTATGCACTGTCACCAGTCCTTCCAGCTGCTACTTCCTGGGACCCCTCGCCTTCCAGCTTCTGGGGTTCGGCAGGCAGGCAAGCCTCCCTCCCAGCATTCTTCTCCACCCGGCTCTCTTGTTTTTCTCATCTGCCAACTCAGTCCTCCAACTCTCTCTCCAGCACTCCTTCCTCTCTCCGGCTGGAGCAGGAGTTTTTATCAGGCCCCTGGCTCGGTCTTAATTGGCTTCAGGTGGCTTCAGGTGCTCCAAATTAACTTTCTCTCAGTTCAGGGAGAACAAGGCCTGAGTCATCTAGCCCTTACGGTCTTCCTTTGGCTTCTATTCCCCGGCTGTCTCACAAGTGTTAGAATATTAATACATTTTAGATGGCGTCCACTGGCAGTAGCAACCACAGTAACGTAACCCGACTCTGTGTGTGCCTGGCTGAGTTGCAGTCTGCCGCCTTTAACACTTAACCTCTTTCTGAAATAGCTATGTCTGCGCTTGACACGCACATTTAATGTCTTTTCCGTTTAGGGGAGCCACATATTATGTGCAAATGTTAATGTTCAATTTGCAAATCCTTCTCAAACTATATGCAGAGAGCTCATGATGCGCATTTAAAAATGTTTCTGATGGAAAAGACTGCATGATTCCAATTCCTTCCTCAAAACCAGTCTTCCATTTTAAAGCAAGTTTTTACTATTGCTTTGGTGACCACAGATGCTATTCCAGGAACTACCCTGTCTTGAGTAGTTGAACTAAATTTTTGTTTAGAGAATTACTAAATAAATGTACTTTCTCATCCTGTTAGAATGTGAAGTGGCTGACGCTTTGATAGGCATCATCACTTTGAAGCTTCAAAGTGCTCACAGCAGTCCCCACTCCACAGACACAAAAATGAAGACTATAACATCTCAACCCTAACTTAGTGTATTATATACCTCTCATCATTCCTAATTTTTCCTCAGCAATATTCTGACACTCATTATTTCAGGTCTGAAATCAGTAAGTGTTATAGTTTATTCACTCCAAGAAATCTGATTGCCTCAGAAAAGAAACAGTGATAATTTAATTTTGACACATTTGGTTTTAGTACCTCAGAGCACACCATATTTGCCATATGTGAGTGATGACATATGACTTTGAAAACTGAGTCTCTCCAGTACTCAGGAACTGCAAAAATGATGCTTTAATGTCTTGACAACAGTGCCCTTTCGAATTTCTGTACACCAGTGGTTTTCAACCAGTGTGCCATGGCATGTGTGCCATGAAATTTGGTACAAAGGTAATGAAAATCAGTGCAAAGCAAACATTATTTCATTTTAAACATTATTCTATCCAACCAAAATTACAACTCATAAAACGTGAAAATTAATCATCAAATTAAAAGCGAGTTATCGGTCTTTCAATTCTAAAATATGAACATTCTAAATGCAGGTGGCCAAAGGGCAAAAGATTAATACATTTGAACCCTGGCTGGGATGATTTAGTGGGAGTAGTCCAGCTTTTAGCACGGGGGTGGAGTAGATGCCCTCAGGAGGTCCCTTCCAACCCTAATATTCTGTGATCCTTCTTCAGTTTGTTGTATGCACTATGTTGCAAGCCACTCTAGAAAGACCATAACCATAGTAAATGAGGTTTATGAGCAATCAATTGCCTGAAAAAAAGTAGGTGTGCTGTGTAATTTTGTCTCATTAAAGTGTGCCCTGTTACTGAAAAGGTTGGGAACCACTGCTGTACACGGAGATTCAGGCCTGTGTAATTCAATCTCAGCTTAGCCTTGGATGTTAGAATTCAGCAACTGTGGTGAGTGACCAGTTGTGTAGCACGAGGTATATATAATTTGAACAGTTGGGTTGAGTGAGAGTGTACATTTTTTTTTTACAAGTAGCCTAGAAATTGAGACCGAACGTTTCATGGTGAGATCTCACACTGTATTAAATATATGTGTGTGACTGAGAAAATAAATTGTGAGTCTGATAAGTCATGTTAAAAGCAAATTTACAGAACTTTCTACATTTTAATGGCCGTGTTCCTTTTTGTTTGTTTGTTTGTTCCTCAGCTGAGCTAGATGCTGAGCATGCCCAGAAAGTTTTGGATATGGAGCATACCCAGCAAACAAAGCTAAAGGAGCGTCAGCAGTTCTTTGAAGAAGCCTTCCAGCAGGACATGGAACAATATCTTTCCACGGGCTACCTGCAGATAGTGGAGAGACGAGGCAAGTTTTGAAATGCCCCCGTTTAATCCACAGAGACACAATTCGAAGGCTAGTGAGAGAAGATTGTTTTGGTTTCCTTTTGCACTTGGTTTTATTTTGACACTTATTAGTAAAGTGGACGGTAAGTAAACATTGCAATGCAGTGCATTACAGACGAGAAATGGGCTTTTCTTATGTTTACTCATTTGTTCTATAATGCAGCACCTGTGCTAGTCAAGGAACAACTGTAATTATTTCAGAGTACGGTATTTTACGATGCTGCAGGTGAGCCAGACAAGGATATATGCTGTACTCAGAAAACAAAGTAATCAAAAGACAATGTAGGGTTGCATCTCCATTTGCGCACACTCAGCATTGTTATGCATACTAAAGGTGTTTTCAAGTTATTGTACAGTCTGAGTTTTACTGCAAAATGAAATGTAAATAAGAGTTCAGATAAATGCTATTAAATAGTAATTTTAGCGATTACTAATCCTTGATATACTGTAATTAATTGTGACAGAATCAAAACAAACTTCTTCTGGAGCAGCTTGCAAGAACCTGTACATTTTGAATATATTATTACATTAAAGGAAAGATGTTTATGCCAGCACTTGGTTCCATTATTAGCTGTCAGCATAATACAATTCGTTATCACTTGTCCTTAATGATGTGTAGTCTCCATGCAGGATAAAACATTGGACACCTGTCTAGTCTATCACTGATCAGACTGGTTGGTTGAATGGGAGAAAGGAACGCCTGCCTTGCATTTTCACAACTCCTGTGGGTTGATACTTACTCATTGTCTAGTCTTGTACTTTTTCTTTCCTGAGATTTTTTTTTTTGAAGTTTGAATAGTAAGCACCTTAGGGCAGGGACTGTCTCATCCTAGGCATTTTTACAGCACCAGGTGACAGGGCCCTCATCCTCACTGTGGCTTTTTGGGTGCTATTGCGATACAAATATTATTAATAAAATACCTTTTTGCTAAAATAATGAAGCCAGCCTGTTCTAAAGCAACGAGAGCAGGAACCATAGAAATCTTTCCTGCTTTTCTAAGTTCTGAGACCGCCTTTGAGAAGCTATTTATATGGTATTGTTACCTCTTCCTTTGTACATCACAGTTAATACAATTAACATTAAAAAGCTGTAAATATAATTTTTATTAAGTTAGGAAGACTGTGCCTTGTTTTGTCTCTAAGCTATTGTGAAAGCAGTTTCCAATCAGTTTCCTTGTCTACCAATGTATGTTATATTTACATTTTGGGAGTGTTTATTGTATCACATCATTGATTATTAATGTGGTAATTGTGGAAGTCATTAACATTACAAAGCTGATGTTTTTTGCCTAGAACATGCAAGGCATTGTCAATTCACTGATGATTTTGTTTACTGTAGAGCCAATAGGAAGTATGTCTTCCATGGAGGTGAATGTGGACATGCTGGAGCAGATGGACCTGATGGACGTTTCTGACCAAGAAGCACTTGATGTCTTCTTGAACTCAGGAGGAGAGGACAATAGTATGCTGTCTCCCATGTTGGGTATGAAAATGAACAGAATGCGCATGCCTTGTAAATTAAAATTAGCTGTACTAATACATCACTAGGATTACTCTAATACCGTGGTTCTCACCCGTTTGTGGGTCATGACAAGTTTGGCAGCATATACAACCCTACAGGCTGAATCCAGGCACTCTGAATGCTCTCCATGACAGTAATGTGCCCTGCTGGAGTTGTTGAGAGCTGCTGCTCTAATGTATAGTGTTTCAAATTTATGCATTTTTAATTTGTTCTCTAAAAGTTAGTATTTTCTACAGACCCTCAGTCTTGATGCATTAAGAGCTTATTGTAAAGCTGCTTGACTTTCCCTAGGAGACCTCTTTTCTCCTCTGGCTCCATCCATTCCTCTGTTTCTTGGGGTTAGGTGGCTTGTACATTTTTGGTTATTGTACATTTCTGGGTGGGAAAAGAACCTACTTCACAGGGTTTTTGACTGTATCGATAGATTAAAATTTTTACAGATATATAAAATATATACCCACATACATTGTTGAAATTTAGTAACTGCTTTCATTTCTTTGTGGTAGTTATTTTTAAATAGACTACTTTTCCCTTAATTAAATCTTGGATTTGGCATTTTTAAGCAAGCCATGATCTCTTGCATCACAAAAGCTCTTCTATGATGTAGTCTTTATCAAGACCCAGGAGGAGATAATTGGGCTGGAACTCTGTAGTAAATGATTGCCTTTCTGGAGTTTCTCTACATTGGTGTGGTCAGGTATGTTATTTCAGTACTTGAAAAGAAAAATTTATAGTAGGACTGAGACAATTGCTTTATATGACCTGGTACTTTCTGCAGTTTTTAATCTGGTTTCATCTACTCAGTGAGTAAGTAGCTTACAAAATGCATTTCTTTGATCCATCCTGATCTGAGCCATGTTACAGGTAGTGCAGTAAATGTTTTTCTTTTAAAGCTACGGCGGAATGTTGCCATTCTTCCCTTTAAATCAAAGCTCACTCAGTTTCTTTTGGCATTCAGGTACTAACTTGGTATTTTAAAGCAAATACATTATTATGTATTCTTTGTGGAGGGCAGTAGGAATAGAAGAGAGGACTTTTCTAGACTAACAAGCTGTAAACTTTCCTTGATTTCTCTGTCTCTCCCCCCTTATTTACTGAGTTATACTTAGCTGTAGTCCATCCATAATTCTCCAGTAGAAGGCAAAGGCTTACCTTGAGGAGCTTGGAGTGTCAAATTCTACTTCTGCTGCAGATTGTGAAAATCACATTAGATGCTGAGTCAGCTCAGGAACCCTCTCTACAGGAAGTGGTGAGATGAAGGATAGCCTTACTGTTAAAGCAGCGGAGTTAGACTCAGCTCTAGGTTTGATTGCCAGCTTTGCCAAAGATTTCCTTTGACATCATGGGCAAATCTTAATGCCTGAATCTCAGTCCCCCATGTGTAAACACTCTCTCTTCCATCCTTGTTTTGAGGCTTTGGGGGCAAAGACTGGCTCTAGCACGACGACTCTTATCCCCAGGTTTGTCTACAAAGGAACATTCAAGAGAGTTAATCTGAATGAAATAAAACTGAATTTAAAGTGAATTACTTAATTTGGTTTGAGTATCGACATAAGGATTTACTGCAGTTTAAGGCCACTTGAACAGCTTTGAAACCAGACCGTTAGCTGGGCCCTCTTCCTGCTAATATAATACAAACAGTGAGTAAGTTGTTTTGCAGTAGATACAGAAATCTGTCTTGGTTATGGTCACATAAATACCAATGCAAATATCTAAGTGTACTCACTAACCATTAGAGGGCAAGTGAAGGGTCACAGCCAGGAGGAAGAACAGAACGTCCAGCTATGACTTGTGCTTAGTCTTGCTACTTGACCAAAATTATCTACATGAGTTAAATGGGGAGAAGCAACCTTTAACAGTGCTTGGACTCGGATCACTTAATGACCAAACTCTCCATCTGAAATTACACCTGGAACCAAATGGTCACGTGCAATCTACAGACTGTGTGTAAAATGCCTCAGCTATAGAACTAAGCGGTTGGCTTGTTAGTCATTGCATTATTGGTGTTGTGCTAGTTCATCCAGGCTGACGTGTTAATGACCCTGCTGAATTGATTGGTTTTAACATTAAAAACAACATAAGCAGCCCCCGTCAATATTGTACAGATTATGGCTCAATAATGGTTTTCTTCTTTTCTTACTATTTGAAGGACCTGAATCCAAAACTTGTCAGAATGAAATAAGCCTTCAGGTTCCAAGCCAGTCTGAGTTAAGGCAAAAATTGTCTTCATTATCATCAACCTGGACTGATGCTGCCAGTCAGGATACAAGTGAAGGAGGAGAGTCCCCTGTTATCCAGTCTGATGAGGAGGAAGTTCAGGTGGACACTGCTCTTGCTGTAAATACTGAAAG
This sequence comes from Pelusios castaneus, assembly GCA_007922175.1. Taxonomy (NCBI): domain Eukaryota; kingdom Metazoa; phylum Chordata; order Testudines; family Pelomedusidae; genus Pelusios; species Pelusios castaneus. Next base: position 26,696,593 of record ML685780.1, read on the forward strand.
AAAAGGTACTTCAGATGTCAGTGATGAAAGTGACTCTGTTTGAACCCTAGCACCATGTCCTCTACGAATGTTTGACTTTTGAATGAATGAAGAGCTTGCCCATGTTATAGGAATTAGCTAACTAATCATGAAAGCCAGATCATTTTATTAGTCTAAAACATTGTACAGTGTTGCCAGTCAGGTGGAATTTTTTGAATTGCCTAAACCACACACTTTAATAATAATAATAAAGTCTTGGGAATTTTTGGAGCCATCCAGTTTTGTATATACCATGTGTAGAACTAACATGGTATTGGTTACTTTGACGACTAATCTTTAAATTCCTTAACAATGCTGTCAGTGTTCTTTATCTGCATGTTTGAGCTCTGTAGTTGAGGATAAAAATAGACAAACATTACATGCTTTTTAAGATGATAAAACAACAGCATCTCCTCCCTCTAGGTTTTGAATTTATTCAGGATAACTTTAGCTTCAATACATGACAGGAAAATGAAACATACTTATACCGAGGGATGGGAATTGCATAGTGAAATCTTACCTGTCTGCTGGAGCAGCCATCTTAGCACTGTATAAGCATGCTCCCGTCTTTTAATAAAGTCAAGTGTTTTTACCCCAACCTTGTCATCCTATTTACACCAAAGTATTTTCTTCAAGTTAAATTTTACAATGGGTATTTTGTGAGAATTATTTAGTCAGACAATTTAGTCATGCAGCCTTTGTTTAATCTGCTGTTCTGCAGTTTGACCACATCTTGATAAGTCATTTTTCCTCCTAAATTTTTGTTAGCTCCAGCTTTGTACACGGGCTGCACTAAACATTTGGGTACATCTGCCCTCTTAATAAAGATCCTGAGAGCTGAAGAGCCTCACTCTGCTGACTAAGGTGGAGCTGAAATGTAACCAGAAAAGGTAACTGGTGACAGCCAGCCAGAGGCTACCTTCCAAAAGACCCACCTTCCTGGCCATGAGTTAGTGGTTTGGAAAAAGGTAATCCCCACATCCAGCCAGCTGGGAAATGTCCATTTTCTTAAGGATTCAGCTTTCTCTCTTGCTTTTTGGTGCACTGTTTCTGGATTTATTACAGTGAAATTAAATCTGGAAAACAATCTTCCACATAATGTAATGAGTTTGAGGCTAAAGGAACAGCTCATTTCACTCACCTCCCAGAAGACAGACAAAATGTCCAAAAAAAAATTGTTTTTTATTAAACCTTGTAGTACAAACCTGAAAAGTAAACAAAAACTGGCAATAAACAACATGAAGTCTTTCCTTACAAGGAAAGAGAGCAGAGCAGCGCTAATAAATTAAATGTCAAACTGTAAGCCATTGTCAGAAGTTTACTGTCAAGAGGGAAAAATTACACAGCAAGGCCATAAAAACCAGACAACCACATTTAAAAAACACTTGACTTGTTTGTTATTGTTAAATATTCCAAAACAGTTCAGTTTTCTGCAACAACAACCAACAAATTGTATTATAGGACTTTCCTGACAGTCACCACTGGCAAGCTCAGTGCAATATGGGTAGCTACGGTATTGGTGGATCCAATTATGAAACAAAACAGTTTGTGAAAACATTTTCCCTTTTTTATTCCACACATACTGTACACACAACCAGAAAAGGGCAACAGCTACTCCATTATTATTTTTTGTTGTTGTTCAGTGATGTAAGCAGCACTTATAAATGTTACAAGAAAAACCCTGTAAGCATCCAATCCAACCGATGAAGAAAGTGAAACGTAAGGCTTTTCTTCATCTTGTCTCTATACCACCCCACCCCCACCCCAAGAAAAGGCTCAAGTATTTAAAACAATTTACAGGCATATGTACAAAAGGTGTGATTTTTTTTTTTTTTTTGTTACAATATGAAGAGAAAAAATAGACAAGATGAGAGCAAATGCATTTTCACATTCAAAAGAAATATGCAGACCTGCTAGTGGCTCTAAATGTAATCATAATGAAAAATTCAAAACAAAAATTAATGCTGACTGTGTAAAGAGATGTGAAAAACAGCAGTGGAATGGAAATGGAATGTTAGAAAGATTGCACGTCTATGACAAAGAAGCACTTATGGCTTCAATCGCTTTATTTATTTATTTTTTTTAAAGGATGCTATTGAAGGGTTTTTGATAAAGTAGCCAACAGCACCAAAAAATAACAGAATGGATTTCCTAATGAAATCAGGCACAGTTTTCCCTCACTTGACTCCCTCAAGGCAGGCAGTCTTTTTTTCCTTCTCTCCTTCCCCTCCCTCCTCCCCCCCTTCCCCCCCAAACAGATGCATAGTGATGTGCTGGTAAAAGAGAACACATTTACTCCAAATCTCCTCATTTTGCTTATGAGTAGGAAACAAAGTCCATCTTCAGCTGCCATAACCTCCCAAAGAAAGTGTGTCTTCTCTAATTTAAAAAATTACAAAAACTCATCTTGCCTGTGACAGAATAAAAGACAGCCAAAGTAAAGCAATTTCTTTCAAGTTTTGTCTCCCATCCCTTTTCTCTCTAGAAAATCTGCTCACATGACTGGAGAACAAATTATAAAACACATCAAACTTTAACCTAGTCAAAAATGGGTTAAAAGCCTTTTTTTCACAGTTACCAAAAAAGGCTTTTTTTTCAGCCATAGGCCCAATACAAATTAATATTTTATCAGCCCGTTGCCGGTTTTAAAACAGTGAACATATGGCAGTTTAAAAAAATTTCACTGCTGTATAGAACTATCCTAAGTACAAAAAAAATTCAACAGTTTAATGCTAAAACAAAATTAGTTCTCTAAAACCAGAAGAAAATCTTCTTTAGAGCTAGTGCAAAGACAGCTTGTATTCTACAGCAAGTACTCCAAACTATGGTATAATAATTACAAAAAAATATATATAAATCGACAAAGTGAGTGTTGGCATCTTCAGGATTAACTTGAAGCACTTTTGGATGAACTGGAGGATGAAAGCCTAGATGATGGCACGTCGACCGTTGCTCTCTTACGAGGTCCTCTTTTTGGTGTAGGCTTGCTGAGACAGTCCTCGATGCTGCCATTTTTACCAGAGACTTTCCCACAGAGATTGACTAGACCGATTATTTGATCCTGTTCAGGGAGGGGGAGGAAAAACAAGACAGATACTTTCTTTTTCCCAGCTGCTTGAGATACAGGTTTTAAAGCCAACCCTCTTAAAAACAGAATCCTGGCAGTGTTGGAGGGCTCAGGAAGTTCTCAAACAATCCGATTGGCTGCTTCAGGCCTCCCAGCCCCAACTTAAAGGCAGTGGTTTGAAAATAAAAAAGGAGAGCGTACACAAAATTCATCTATACGTATGTAGTTTGTAGAGAATCTGGCAACAGAATAAGGAGACAGCCGTTGGGAAAGACTAGTTCAGTACTGTCAAAACCTCTCTTTTTTGGCCTCAGGTTGGCCAAACCTGCATGGCACTGTGCCCCCTGAGCAGCTGTATGCAATGCCTGGAGTGGTGAGCTAGGCCCAGCCCCACAGGACGAGAACCGTTGCTGGCTTGCTCTCCAGCCCCTTCACTGCCCTGGGATTACTCACTCAAATGTGAAGAATCACAGTATTCTGGACACTTTCATTACTGTGACAGACCTGCACCCTAGCAATGCGTTAGAAACGGCTGAAAGATCAAAGCCTCAGAATGCTTGGAACACAAAGATTGGTCACACAGAGCTGTGCCTGTGGCCCCTTCCACCCACCCCCAAGCTCAGTTAACAATGAACTGCTTCTTACTGATGTTTCACCGCAAGAATAGCTCCACGTGCCCCATTCCTTTGCCACTGAGAACCTGCTGCTCTCCAGAATAGGAGCAAACTGGAGATGGTAAAAGGCACCACTCATGGATGCTGCTGTGCAAGAGCTTAGCATCAGCAAAAAATTCAGGACCACTCCTAAACTACTCAATCGCCTTATGCTGATTTGGCTTCTAACTTGCCTCAAATCACTACTGTGACTGCCCCTGTAAAGTTTCCGGCTGAACACACAGTAAATCAAAATTTACTTCTGGTTAGTGAGAGCTTGTATTGAAGTTACTGTAAATGGATCAATGAAAGTACATCATGATTCACAAGGGTCCCAAACCAACAATGCTCCTTTACAGAGGGTGAGTTGCAGCAGTCTTCCAACCAATTTGATCTCAGATTTCCTCTTTTTATTTATAGTGTTTTGAGGGCCAACATGCCAGCAATAAGCACATTCCTGCTCTACCAGAGATTGCACACAAGCTCTCTTGAGTACCTGGAGCCTCTGTCAGACTAGGTAGGAGTCAGGAAATAAGTCTAGGCTCAAATATTCAACACTGGAAGCCATCTAGCATCACTAAGCTCAAGAATGCAAGCTATATTGTACAGACCTCATCATAACGATACATCATTTTCAGTCCCCGACAAGACTTCTGTTTTTCCACATGCCGCAGAGCACATTCCAGGCAGAAGACAACGTTTTCATTCTCCTGTACGACCTAACAAAAATACAAATAAAAAACATTAATATGACCCAACTCAGTTACATCTAACATATGTAGCATACTCCCTTCTGATGCATAATGGCCATTTGGAGGAGGCTTAATACAATGATCCTCCTAGAAACTCATATTTCTTTTGCTGCTTACTGGCCTTGACCCAATGAGGTAGAAGGCAATTGGTGAAGAGGAAAGAGGCAAAGAGAAAACATCATCCTCTTCCCATCCCACAAAAACTCAGCACAGAAAAAGCCCTAAGTTGGGTGAGCATGCGAAAACTAAGTATTATGTGGGTACATTCTTCTTAACCCTGCTCCTTAATTAGGACCGAATGGAGAGAGGGAGGATAGAAGAACTGGTGCTGAGTGACTGGAATACGTGGGATATCCAGATTAATACAGTGGTAAAGCTTGTGCTTACTTCTTTTACCCTCCCTACTATGTATTTGAGTATTTAGTCATTAGGGACAAATATCAGATCTGTAAACGCTACAGTGAGGTTAATGAGATCTCCCTGGCTACAAGTCCCAGTGATTTGCCACACCCACCACTGAGAAAAAATGCTCACAGGTGCAACTGCTGCCAAACCACCATGAGGTAAGAGCTTGTAATAAGCCGAGGCCTGGTCAGCACGTGACTAAAACTCCCCCCTTCCGAATATCCCACCCACCCCGTGCCCCATTTCACCATTAACGGATACTGTGTTGTGGCAGATTCCAGTCTTTGGGATGAAGCGTAACAGACGACAGCCCTGTGAGGGATTTAGTTACACTAGAGCCTTTCCCCCCAGAGCAGATTGCCAGACAATTCTTTACCAAGTCCAGCAATGTTCACTTCCTATTCGAAACCTTCAGATGATAATGTTTCCTGGTGTCATTCTACCCAGAAGTGACAATTATTTTTGAATACTGGGTATCGTTGCAAGGTGCTGGGGGATATCTCTGGATGGAAGGTGCTACAGAATTGTAAGATAGTGTTAAGAGCTGAGCTGTCTCGGCAAGGCTTTGAGGGCAGCATCAGCCTTTCATTACTCTACTGTATACCGGTGGCAGGGAGGTCAGCAAGAGAGAAAATAAAGGATGGGATGAGCTAACTCTGATGAAGAAAAAAGTGCCCATTGCATTTGGGTACTACAGCAGCCTAAATAATAAACAGAAAAAAACCTTTAACATGAGTACCCAGTTCTATTAGCACATTGCATTTAATCCTCACAATTTCTTGCAAGACAATTCCTTTGAACAACAGTCGTATCATTAATTCAAACCCTGTTTTGAATGGGGATAAAATCGGGGACTGCTTTTAAGCACGACATAAAGCTGTGGTTCTGCTTCAAAAAATAATAGCTCCACAGGGTTCCCTATTTACTTTGTCTCACTGAGTTATAAAAGTTGCTCAGTTTGAAAATACAATGATGTTTTTTCAACTTCCAACCATGTAAACTCAGCCTGGAATCGGAGACTCAAGCTGGGTTCTTTACTAAGTTAATATAGATTCTGCAGGACAAACTCCTCCCTCTCTTACATTTATGTAACCTCGTTGGCTTCAGTGGGGTTGGACAGGTTTAAATTAATAAAGAATCTGGTCCTGTAATTAGAACTTCATTCATAAGGATTTTGTTGCTGTTCTCTGAGCCAGAGCTGACGACTCTCTCCCCTGCTCTCTCTCAGAATTACCAGCTATACAGTTGCCATCAGAGGTTTATACATTACTATTGTTCAGCTGAGCTGCTGAGATGGAATACATACAGACAAGTCAGCTAAGCAAGAGAGTAGAATTTTATAGAATGATTTTTCAGAGCCGACCTGTACTTTAAAGCTAGTTCAGGCTAACTCTGCTTAAACATAGTTTAGCCCAGGTTAGTCGTGATCTATCCTTGTCGAGGGGGAGTTTAAAAACCCAACATGTTGAGCCTAGAGAACACAGCCCCTATCTCATTTTTAACAGCTGTTTCCTTCAAAGACGCAAGAAAGCCAAACAGAAAGTTTGTCCATTTTCCAGGTCCTGGAATCAAGTGATGTCTTGAGAAATGCAGCTTCATTTAAAAACCATCACCTTAAATGTATCACTCCTGGGGCTGCAAAGAAAAGCTTTGAGTGCACTCTAAGAACTCAAGACTCCTAGATTTATTTGGCTAAAAGCCAGGGGCTTTTTAGGTTTGTTTTTTTTTAATTACATGATTTTTGAACACCTTGCATTGGCAATACTGATGATCCGAAAACAGTCACCCTCTCTTTCTGAATTGGTCAAGTTACAGTCCTTCCCTCTGCAAGGAGGAGGAAACCAAGTGGAGTTAACCCTTTTGTTCACCAGAGATTAGTCAGCAACCCCTACTTCAAATACTTCCTAGGAAAACTAAATCTAGATCTTTTTACAGTGTGGCTCTTGGTAATGCAGTTTGTGATTCTGCAGCTAGTGGACTGGTGTCTACATGAAGTTAGTTCCACACAAGGGCCAGAAATTCAAGGGAACATTAGCAAATTATCCATGTTGAACTGCTGGGGGGCATTAAAAGCTTCCTAATGCACATTAACATAGCGCTGTTTGAAACAGGACTATCCTAATACACAGTAGGGGCTTTTATTGCATACCAGCAGGGCCACGGGGGCCAGTTTTCATGCAACATGCTCGTATACACTAAAATTTACACCCATCTAGTGCGAAGTAATGCACCTTGAAGGGACGCCCAGTATGTCTAGCTAGTGGTTACAGTCTAAAGATGACCAGTGTTTACTGGGCCAACAATGCTACAGGCAGAAGCGGCCTTCGGCAATCGGAGGCCCCAGGCATAGGCCCATTGCGGGGCCCCCTATAGGCCCCCACTGTCCCAGTTCCCCACTGCTGACCCCTCCTCTGCAGCCACGACTCCCCACCTCCACTGGGGTCCCACCCCAGCTCTGCCCTCCATGGCCCCCAACCCCTCCCCCACACCATGGTCCTGGCTCCCCACTGCTGCCCCCTGCCCCCCTCTCCCCTATGTCCCGACTCGCTACCACTGCCCCCCCGGCTCCTCCCTCCATGACCCTGGCTCCCCACACCTGGCCCCAGCCCCAGCCCCAGCTCCCCCTGCTCCTGCTGGTCAAAGGCGGCAATGGGGGCCCTTACTGGTCAGGGCCCCAGGTGTGCGCCTGCTTTGCCAACCCTAAAAGCCGCCTCTGGCTACAGACATAGGAAAGGTTTTCCTCACCATAGAAAGGTAACACAGATGCTGGCAAATCTGACACCTCCTCTCCGACGTCTCTAACTGCAACCACTTTCGAGGCTTTTTCTTTCCATCCACCCCCGAGCTACTGCAGTCATGGCTTCCATAGCGGGCTGAAGAATGGAGACCTGCCTCATAAAGCTGCCGCCGCTGCCTCAGTTCTGTGTCCCTGAAAACATTTTCTGAAGTTAGCAACCTGGCGTCTCTCACACAATACTGCACAGCTACTCAGGAGCCCTCATACAATGATAGCCATTGAAACCTTCACCACACGCAGATGAGGCATGTGCATCATCTGAGTGCACAGGAAAGGTGCCCCACTTCACGGTAAGGCTAACTGCGAACGCAGCTGTAGGTTTTAACAGCAACCATTGTATCCAACTAGTGGTTCTCAAACTGATACCCAGACGTGGGACGGAGCACGGCCGGGAAGTCTGGAAGGGGCTGGGGCTAATATCTCTGACGTTGCCAAGAGTCACCGTGAGAAGGAGCTGCTACTGCCAGGAAGAGTAGCACAGCTGCCTTCAGCAGGAGGTGGAGACAGATCACCCCTGTGCTGAAAGACACCCAGGGTAAGAGAAGGGAAGCGTTTGTAACGAAGACTGTGGTTAAAAAGAGAAGTGCAACCCCTCCTATGCTGAGCTGTGCCGCTTTAGGAGAACACAGGGAGCATGTCTTCGCTGTGTTTGAGGCAGGAGTGGTGTGGAGTGAGCTGAGCAGCTGGGAGGCAGAAGAAGTTATGCACAGGGCGGAGACAGCTAAGCTAGGAGGTGGGCAGGGGCCACGTTGAATAAATGGGATGGGAAGCTTGAGCAATGAGGAGGAGGAGGGGGCAGCCAGAGACACAGAACCAGGACACACAGAAGACCCTGGGTATTTCTACACTGGAGGTGGGAACGAGCCTCCCAGCCTGGACAGAAAGAGGCATGCTAAGGACAGACTGCTCTGTAGATGCTGCAGCTCCAGCAAAGAGGCAGACTAGCAACCCAATCTGAGAGCCACCCAGAGCCGCAGCATCCACACTGCTCTTTTCAGTGTGCTAGCTCCAGAAGAGCGAGGGCTAGTTGGGTACACACGGGCTGAGAGGCTTTGCTCCCAGCTACAAAGTGAAATCGCCACTCTGGCTTCCTTTGGTTTTTCACATAAGCAGGTGCAGGAATGACTGAGATCCTCCAGAGGAACCAGACCTCAAGAAGCATCGAGAATATTTCTAGGTTTGAGAACCACTCTGATAAAGGTTAATGTGGCATTCCAACAGCACGCACTAACATTTCTGTTCCTCATAGCACATTTGCAAACTTTCTTCCCTTCAAGGAAAAAAAAAATGCACGTGGATGCTATTATTCCCATAGGGGAACTGGTTAGGAGTCATGTTAGCACACCCTCTTGCAATTCACTCTGAACACTAACACAAATAATTGTGTTGGGGGGTTTTCCACCTTAATTTGGAAAATTTTAAGTGATATATTAACATGCTAGTTTGTTAAATACAATTTGTAGATTCCAGACATCAAAGCTTTCTTGGTTATTCGTTGTACTACGAGCAGCACTACCCAGTTGTCACAAACTTGAAAGATGGGTAGCCACACTACATGGTAGGGAACAAAAGAGAAATCATTACATAGGAAGGCAGGTGACATGGTATCATGTTTCCTTCCCCCCTTCTCAAACCTTCCTTCTGCAGGAAAAAACCCTAAATGTGGTGCCTTAATCGCTGTTGGGAAAATAGTGTGAAGTTATTCCTAATACATATCCAGACACTAGTGCACGATACACTGCCACGATCCAGAAGTTCCTGATTCACCCAATGGTAAAAAGATGTTAAAAAAATAAAAGCTTTCTCCATGTAAAAATATTCTACAACGGTACTATTGAAATCCCTAGATACTACAAGGGGGACTTCCTATTGCAAAACCTATTACTGGTATGGATTGACAGCGGTGACTGGCGTCAAACACTGTTAAAAACACTTTCAGAGCCAGGTTTAACTCTCTGGCACTAAGCATGTTTTATTAATTAGCACACCAGGAAATCCCAAGACCCAGCAACAAAGGGAGAGAAAAAGACGCTAAGCTCTGTTTTTTAAAACCCCTGAAGGTGCCAAAAGTTTTTTTTACAGGAAGATACCCTAACCACTGGCACTATGACATCAAATACAGCCAAGGAAGCTTTTTCTTTCTACACGTGGCTGTGCCTAAGCAGGTTTGCTGGACCAGCGACTGCTAGATTTGGCTCCAATTGTTGCTCAGTTGTCAGATTCAGAGTTTCTCTGTGAAACACAGGGAACAGGATGCTGTTCTGTTACCTGAGCTCTCCAAGAAGTGCCGATATCGTACTGAGAGTCGGTCCGTTTTCTTTTTTTGCTTCTGCCGTTGCAATCTGATAAAGCAACTTCTCCATTGAAAATGGCTTGGCTATACGTCGCCGCTTCATTTCCTGAGATAACACATTTCCAAGTTAGTTCTTGAGCAAAATTAAATGAACAAAAGAAACTGGATACATTTAACACAGCACAAAGTTAGATTTTGCTTTGGCTGGTTGGTTTTTAGAGCAGTGTGTTTCCTGTTGGAGGACCGTGAATGAAGACTTCCTGCACGTCCTCTAGCTGAAGTAATGACACAGAACAAAACACCAAAGCCGTAACCAACCTAAGGCAGACAAAGAAACATGCAATCTATGGTGCCATGAAACGATCCCTACAGAGAAATTCTAGTGGGTGAAATGTTCTGCACCTTCAAACTAATGCTTATCAATACAAGGCGAGAAAAGTATAAAACATAATACTCTTTATAGCAAAGATGTCAGTCTTACTTTTTTAATTGTTTTTTTTTTTCTTAAATTTGAGTACTTCATTGTGAAATGTAATAGAGGAAAAAATTAGTTAGACAAAATCCAGCCAGGACAAATTAATTCAGTGAAACAAAATACGTAGTAAGGATTTGGTAGATACTTCAGTACCAACTGGTTTTCTCCACATTTCAAGCAATGACAGAAAATCATATTCTATTAGCAAGCAGGACAATACGTATAGATGTCAAAAAACAGGAAAAGAAGGGCAGAGAATCAGAGAGCAGAATACCACCTCCAAGTGTCAATAGGGGTCTTTTTACTGACCTCACTACAATCTGGATCACGACCCTTATGCACAAATTTTAGGCATAACCCATCCTGGCTCACCAAATCAAACACCCTTTCTGTACTCCCTCCTAAAGACTCACTTGTTTTGAGATGTCCACTAGAAATGAACCAAACCAATCACTTAAATATTTTTTTCCTCTGAGCTCCCCTGTACAGTCAACACTCTCCATGTTTGTCTTTTTGGGCAGTGTCTGGCTTAGTTCTGAGTCTTTATAGCATCAAGCATATTATTGGTGTTATAATATATAAAAAATGACGACTAGAAGGTCAGGCAGGTAATAGAATGGGGAGAAAGAATGATGGGCAAAGAGGAGTGCTAAGTTAAAACCCCCAAATAGATACAAATTTTGAGGGCTTTGGGTGTGAGAATGTCTTGCAATGATCCTGTGACCAGGAAGCTAATTGGAAGCTGGTATTTGATGGCTGAATATTTTCTGTCTCTGACGGTAGGCAAATTCCTTTTTCTATGTTGCAACAAGGGAATGTTCAGGGGGTTTTCACTGTTTTAAGAGAATTTCTTTCATATACAGAGAGTGATAGAACAATGTGGCATATAGGTTATTCAAAAGCATCTTGGATGTTCTTAGGCCTGGTCTACACTTAAAACGTAGTCTGACCGAGCCTGTATGATGCAGCTAGGTTGGCCCCCTGTAAACACAGCTAGCTTGACAGAGATATATGTCCGTCAAGCCGGTGGATTCACTAAAGTGATTAAAAAACCCCTCCCGGTGCTGTTTCTACGCCACAATAACAGGGCTGAGACACCGGAGTGCTTCGTTTAGACACTCCCTTAGTGAGCTGACTGAATTCCTCTCTCTGTGGCGACAGAGTAGTTGGGGCAGATTTTTTTCTGCTGAAAGTTGGAGGCAAAAATATTAAATGGTTTGTTTTTTTATGGTATGCATTTGTTCACCCAAGGAAAATATATTTGATTGGAAAGGTTCAGTGCTTGGTTCAGGAAGTGCTAGAATGGCAGATCCAAGTCTAAAGTTGCAATAGCCTCAGTCTTGGAAGCCACATTTAAATTTGAAAGAAAGCGATAGAGTGATGGTAAGTTGTGACTAATTTGTGTCTGAGATAATGACAGTTCCACAAAGCACTGCTGAAGGACCAGCCCTAAAATGCCGTTTGTGAGATCGGAGATGTTACAAAACGAAGGGCTTGATTTTTAATTCATCATCATCAGCCCATCTAACTAAAATTTCAAAGAGACTCTACTCTGGATGTGCCAAATTTCCCTACATGCATCTGCTAGCTGTGAGAAGGACATTGATTTTTGTTATCTCAAGTTCACAACAGTCACATCTGTCAAACGTCGTGCGTGATCCAATTCCTGGTCTGAAATTTCCATTTTTCTCAGAAAAGAAACCTCTGTGGAGTCACACCCAAATAAAACATGGAACAAACTATCAACACTATACAGTGTAATACATGTAAAAAAAAAAATAGAAGCAAGATCAACATGTAATCAAACCAGATAAACTATCAATGTTATTTTCCAGAGTTGTAATAAGACTAAATATGCATGTGTCTTCGTGCAGTTCATTAACCATCTGAAGGAGGAATCTTTCTGCCTACATAATGGATCTCTGAAAAGCACAACGTTAGTCTTTGAAAGAGGCAAAGAGAAGGCACCAAGGAGGAATTTCCAGGGCTTAAAAGGCAGTTGAGAAGGTGGCATGATTTGAAGAGAAAAAGAGCTATAGATGTTTCCAAGGTTATTTTGATACAACTGTGTAGAGAGGTTCTTTTAAAGATTGTGAAAGGTATAACCTCAGATTCTAAGCTGGTTATCACAGTTAGAATTGTTGAATTTTCAGTCAAGTTGTATCTTTTGAGCGTCAAGCTCAGTAATCAAAAGAAACTGTGCCTCAGATTTTTGGGACTCCAAGCAGAGATTTTCAATCACCCTTAAGTAACAATCCCTATTCCTTAGGGCATTGGCTTTTTCACAACTGATAGTCAAAGAAACGCTTAGTAGAACCGTTTGTATGTCGACTTTATAACTATGTTGTTCCGGTCATTAAATGGTTAAATTGGATAAAAAATGCAACATGGCTTTCATCTTACCACTACTTTACTTTAAAAGGTTACTTTAAAAATCTGTTTAATGTGAAACAGACGTGGAAGAATGCTACTTACCTGGAACACAAAAGAACCAAAACCTCGTCTGGACCAATGAAACTTACTGCCTGATAATCATGATGCTGTTTTCAGCTTAAAATGCTGGATAAACCAGGGGTCGGCAACCCAAAAGATAAGAGCCATTTTAAAGAATTCCTTCAATAACCAAATGTTTTGAGAGCTGCAATGGGTGTAGCCTCTGGGTGAAGGGAACTGGGCCAGGGTGCCTGCCACAGGGTCCCCTGGCGGGGGGGAGGGAGCTCAGAATCAGGAGTGGACCCCCCGTAAAGTCCCCTGGTGGCTGTGGGGAGCCCGGAGCCTGCTGCAGGCCACCCACAGGGCCCCTGATGACGGGGGGAGAGGGAAGGCAGCCAAAAAGCCGCATGTGGCTCCGGACATGCAGGCTGCAGACCCCTGGGATATACGGCCCATTTGACTTGAGGCTGAACATGAAGACCTGCTCTGTAAATGCCACCATAGAACACAGGGAGCCCGTACTGAATTTGAGGGAGAGAGATTATTACTAAAGAGCTGTTCTTGTCCTCAAAAACTGCAAACGGGGAGGTCAAGAAGAAATTTAGCTAAGCAGCATGGTGGGTGTGGACACCATCCATTCGTTTCTTCAGCGCAGCGGCATGTGTCTCAGAGGTACGAAAGGGACCCAGGAAGCTAATTTTACTTTCAGCCTAAGGTCAAACGTGTTGGTCAGTGTGCCTTGGGATTTTAAGTTCGAGCCAAATTAGAGAGCAGCTTGTTGCTGATGATAGGACAGACAGACAGATGTACAAACATCATAATGCAGCTGTAAAAACTGAGTTTGCTTATCTTCCCCCCCCAAATTAGCCATCCGACACTTATATTTGAGATTCAAATCGTCCTTGGACAAGTTGCCGTAAACGAATCTAGGGAGCATAATACAATATACCAATGACAGCTCACTAGTAATTTTCACACATCCTTCTGAACGATTACAGCCCTAATTCTCAACTAAACTTACACCATTTTCAGATCTACAGTAGAGTCTCTGGTTACCGGGTATTAATTTAGGATTCTTTTCTAGAGTGAAGATACAATTTTAGTGTCCCACACATTTGAAAAACAGGTATTTTTTAAAACCCTCTGGAGTTAAATCACTGTCTACTACACAGGCTGAAATGCTTGCTGGCTTTTAAAGATATTGATATGGTAGCGAATCCATTTTAAACTCCCTTTCTTTCCTTACCTTGGCAGTTTTAAAACCCATACTTGTCCACTGGGTGGTAGCAAAGTGCACTGTTTCAGAAACACTGTAGCCACAACACACTTTAGACACAAAGGATCCTGGAAAACAGACAACAAACTGCCCACTCTGCTGTACAGTACGATGCACCTTGATCCCCTCCTTGCACAAGACCTCTGGGGAGATCTAGAGAGAATAAAAATATGAGGAAAGCTTGAGTCCTTTTCACCGTTAGATCCCCTCTTGTGCACCTCCCTCCATGCATTGCTTACTATGGAAGGGGGGGATCACATGTAACGCCGACACCTCAATAACTTTACTTCCTCTCCCATGCCCCATAGAAAGCACTGACTTTCCAGAGTGTCAGCTCTTGGGGGGTGCAGGTACAAGAGGGCTTTATCTAAACGCAGTCACTTGCCAACAACTTCAACTGCATTCGATGAAAACATGCTGTGATTTAAATCCAACAAGAAGCAGCACTTCGACACGTCACGCCACCAGTTTAACCCTCACAGAATACACTTGCCTTTGTTGAAGTGACGAGAACCTGCTCTACACTAGAGAGTTGCGTTGAGAAAAGGCAGCTTTTGTCGACAAAGCCCTGCTCGCGTACACACGACAGTCATTCCCACCTCTCCCCGCCCACACCCGGACAAAACAGGCCTGGGTTTTGACGACAAAATAAACCCACCTCAATGAAAGGTGCAGGGCTTTCGTCGGCAGAGCTAGGGTGATGCAGTGTCAATGAAGACACCGTTCCCCGGAAATCGGTGGGTGGGCTGTCATTATCCATTTACTCAAAATTGACAATAAAGCCCAAGTCCTGGCGACTGCAAGTTGGGGCAGCTGGTTCCCACTCCCAGCCCAGGCTGCTGCAAGCCTGGAGGGCTGGACCCTGGCTCCTAAGCTGCAAGACAGAACTGGAGAAGCCCTGGGCCCAGGCGGCTTTGTCCATTTCATGGGTCAGCCATGAAACTGACATGGCTGCCAGCTCCCCCAGGGAGTTGGCGGCTGGAGCCCAGTTCCCGGCAGGGAGGGGAGAAGTCCTGCATGGCTTCTCTTCCAACTAGGAGCCAGTCAGCCTTGTCATTTTTAATATTGACACGCCTGCTGCCTCCTGTCATGGAGCAGAAGGGGAGTGGGGCAGGCAACTGGAACCCACTCCAAAGGGATGGGAAGCCTCAGGCTGCTTCCCCCTGGTAAAGGAAAGGGGGAAGCCCCTGCTGGCTTCCTCTGGCTTCCTGTAGGCAATGGGGATACAAGCAGGAAACAGGAAGGGCAGCAGGCCACCGGGAACCAGCTTGTGGGGTCCCAACAGGGAGCTGAGAGACCAGGCTCTCAGCTCCCCACACTATCCCACTTAGGTTGGTGGAAGTGCTTCTGGTGAGGACAGATTTCACTGACCCAAGGAGAGAGGAGTGTGGGTGTCAACCACCACAGTCGACATATGTTATGTCCATTTTTTTTTAGTGTAGACAAGGCCCAAGCCATTCTAAAGACTGTCAGATAAGAAATCTGCTTTTCAAAGTCTAGGTAGATCTATTTTATATATAAAACAGATACTTAGCATCTAAAGCATTTGATATTACATGTGTACTAAGGAAGATGTTAAACTCTGGAAGCTAAGAAGAGCTTAAGGCATTTACTACTACACAGAATTCTTGGTTTCAATCAACACATCCTAGAAAATATCCACACCTGGGAAAAAAAAAATTAAGCTACTACTCCTCACCTGTCCTTCCCCACTTTCACATCATCGAAGTTCTCTATTAGTGAATGGCCAAAAATTTAAGATTAGCACAGAGCTTCAGGTCAGCATAATTTACACTCTGCAAAATGCAGCTTTCTGGTACAACATGAGAACTGCCACACTAAATCCAGCTAGCCCAATATCCTGTCTTCCGATACTGGCCAATGCCAGGGGGTTCAGAGTGAATTAACACAACAGGCAATCAACAAGTGATCCATTCTGTCATCTACTCTTGGCAGTCAGAGACTAGAGACACTACAGCATGGGTTTGCATCCCTGACCATCTTGGCTAATAACCTGTCCTCTATGAACTTATCTTTTTTTGGAAAGTTCTGTTTTGAACCCCATTATACTTTTGAACTTCACAACATCTTCTTACAACAAGTTCCACATAGTGCATAGTGTGAAGAAATACTTCCTTTTGTTTGTTTTAAACGTGCTGCCTGTTAATTTCAGTGGGTCACCCTCTGGTTCGTGTATTCAGTGAAGGAGTAAGTAACACTTTCTCTATCCACTTTCTCCACACCATTATGAGTTTACTGATCTTTATCGTATACCCCCCCCCCATCACTTGTATCTTTTCTAAGTTGAATAGTCCAAGAACTTTTTATTTCGAAGCTGTTCTATATCCAAAATGCTTTTTGTTGTCCTTCTCTGTACCTTTTCAATCTTTAATATATCTTTTTTTGAGATGGGACGATCAGAACTGCATGCATTCTTGAAGGTGGGGTGCACCATGGATTTATATGCTGGCATTATATTTTCTGTCTGACATTTCCTAATGGTTCCTAACATTCTGGTAGATTTTTTTTCCTGATTTTTGTTTTATTTTGTTCTTCTGACAAAGCTCTCAGGAAAAAAGCCTATTGAATGTTTTGTGTGTGGTTTTTTTTTAAATGCTTAAAATAGGGAATTAGAGACACCAGTTGAGTGAGAGAGAAGCGTTTGAGTTTACAAGCTTCTCTCTTTCACCAACAGAGGTTGGTCCAATAAAAGATATTACCTCACCTACTTTGTCTCTGTCAAATCCTGGGATCAACATGGCTCCAACAACACTGCATATAGAAAATAACTATACACAAAGAAGCTGAAACCTAAGTTCCCCAAAGCATCTAACTACTCATACCCACGACTGCCATTGTAAACGAGAACAGGGACTCATCTGCCATGACTGAGATTTCATTAGAAAAAATGTTGGACATGCATATATTTTACGTGTTTTAACAGATTGCGGGTGCTTTAGAAAAAATGGGTATTTACTGCCATGCAGGATATACCTTTATTTCAGCAGTTTAGTATTCTGTAGAATTGGAAAATATTGGAAGTCTTGTATGATAAATGTCACTGGGAGTAGTAAGGGTCCGAACTTTATTGGCAGACATTGCTTTTCTTTTTAAAATCAAAAGCAGTAAAATTTGTGAATTTTTCTTTTTTTTTTTTTAAAGCACCCTTGGATGAGCACTGGATTTTCATAGATACAAAGCAAAATTCAACCCACCATTACATTGCTTTCAAGCATTTCCAGCCCTGGAGTGCCATTGGCTTGCAGCAGGGTATGTACCACGTCATCAAGTTTGTTCTCCTCTGCAGCAGGAATGCAATACCTGTTTGTCGTAAAGAGGGAACAGAAAGAACATTTACTATAGAGTAAATTGTGTTCCCCCAACTTGTGCAGCAATGGAAAGGATAGCCCAATTCCACTCCAAAGCTGAAAACAAGTGGAAAAAAATTAAGACAGACCTTGCCCCACAACAGCTGTTTTGGCAAGATGCTTCAGATTGATGGAAAGTTATTTATTTGGACTCAACCCTACAGTATTCACCATAATCAAAAGAAAAGAAAAGATTGAAATGATTACAAACGACCCCCAAAGCAGAACATGCAACAACTCCCTGCTCTACAAAATCAGATGGGGATCAGTAATGGCATGATATCTATAGCACCAAGGAAATCAGCAGAAGTTTCCATCTACTTAGCACCTACACTGCAGATAAGCCACACTAATCCTTACTTTAAATGACTGTATTTGTTACATATGCTTAAACCAACTTAAATGTAAAGCACATTTTTTCTTTAATAAAAACAGATGTTCATGGTCCCAAATCAATAACAGAATACAGATACTGGAACTTACATTAGAAATATTTGATTAATAAAAGACAACAGAGTCCTGTGGCACTTTTAAAGACTTTCCACTTCAAACGGCTGTATTCAGTGCCACAGGACTCTGTTGTCTTTCTACAAAAGACTAACACGGCTACCCCTTTGGAATTTGATTAATAAAAGCGAAGTAATCTAAGATTTTTCTCCTTCGCTTACTTGATGAGTCTCAAGTTCAGCTTTCCTCCTTTTCCCTGCAACAGAAGTCATCACAGATGCCTAAAATACAGCAGGCAGTGCAAGAGAGGTTTGAACTGGGTGCTGAATTACAGGCATCCCATGTTCTCTCACATCCTCCCACATTTTGCTAGCCACTAAAGTGGAAAAATTATGCACAATCCCATCTGTGCTCACGACCATTGCTTTCCTCAGCAAAAGCAGCATGAAACAGTCTAGGGATATCTTATCTTAGTTCCATGCAGCTGGGGGTCAGGATGTACGAGTGTGGCCTGGCAGGTGAATGAAGACTGAGAGAGAAGCAGACGTAGAGAGACACAGATAGCACGGGGAAAGAAATGTAGAAGAGAAATGTTTATCAGTCTTATTGTGATCATTATTTCATCATATTGCAGTAGTGCCCTGGGTCCGCCGTCTGGGCCCCATTACTATATAGATGTAATGAAAGCCCAGCACCTCCCTGAAAGAGCTTACAAACTTAGTGTAAAACAAAGAAACAACAGGTGAGTAAAACAAATGTTTGATGTAACAAACAGCAGTCTCAGCACACCAGTATAGAAATTATCCAAATCCCGCCTTCCCCAACCCCTCCTTTTCTCTTCTTCCAAAGTGTGGCTTTCCTGCTATTGGAAAGAGTATGAGGAATACACAATCTTCCTACTCCTAAAAAACTCACAGACAGAATTGAAACTGAAGCTGTGAGAGAGATACAGGAAATGTGATCAACGAAATACTTTCTTAAAGGCATGAAAGTTGAAACACACGTGGTGAAGGAGACAAGCTCAAAAATGGATGATTTTTTTTTTTCATTGCAAGACCTCAGGGGGGAACCAGAGTATGGGGGATTTAGAGTTCAACAGTGAGATTTCAGCTTCCTCTGGGCATAGCATGGTGAAGGGCATGTTTCTTACAAGAACGACCACATGACATTAGACCAATGGTATACTGTTTTCCAACAGGGGCCAATGTCACATGTTTCAAAGGGAATGAACAGAGCAGAGCAATCAAGTAATCCCACCCATTGCCTCACAGTGACAGTACCTGGCAGTCAGAGGTTGAGGGACACCCACAGCATAGGAATGCAACCCTGTCCACCTTTAATAGCCATTTATGGACCTATACTCCATGAATTTTCCTAAATCTTTTTTCAACCCTGCTGTACTTTTGGCTTTCACAACATCACCTGGCAATGAGTTCCACAGGTTGCCTGTGCGTTGTGTGACAAAAATGTACTTTTTGTATGTTTTAAACCTGTTACCTATTCATTTCATTGAGTGACCCCTGGTTCTTGTTTTATGCGAAAGAACACACAACACTTCCTTATTCACCCTCTCCATACCATTTATGTTTTTTAGACCTCTATCATGCATCAAAGTTTTATAATCAAGGACTTTCTTGATTAGTTTATTACATTGTGTTTAAGCAAGGACTACAGTGTTAGTTGCTTATTTTATAGTTCTCATTGTCGAGTATATTCTTTCATTATAACACAGCACTACAGGATAACAGAGAAATATATTAAATGCTGGCAGCACCTGCTTCCAGTGAGTCCACTATCAACTGCTGTGTTTCCATTACAATCTAAGAAGTCATGTATAATGACTACAGTAAATGGCAGCCACCTCCAAGTAATCGTATGAGCACATGGTAAACCTTTGCATCAGGTGCCCACAAAACGGCTACAAAAAGTTACAGACTCACAGACATCTATCCACATCACGCTATTAGAATGATACGGCTTCAAAGGAAAGTACCGCTGCGTAGAAATTAAAAATGTGTGTGTGGTTTACTATCTACAGCATCTCAAGATATCTCATGAAATAGAAGAGTGGGGACAATTTAGCAGAAGGATGTGATCAATCATCCTTAGAAATGAGAAAACAGAGCTGGCCTGAACAAATCTCTCTACACATCAGCCTAAGGAAATCCTGCCTTGACTAGCTATCATTTGGATTCCAGGTGTTCAGAAACATTCTGCAGAGTGAAGTCAAACAAGACAGAAATGGTTTGCTTCTAAATATCCTAAAATAGAATACGGAAAAAATATTTAACCTTTTCCTTTAGAGCAGATTTTCACTTAGTTTACACCATATCACTTATCATGAAATTTCATGGACTTTCTCTTTAAATTCATAATCTCAGATTTCAAGTTCCTGATATGAATCATTCAGGCAAACTACAGCAGCCGTACTTTCCTACCGTGGACGATTGGGGCTCAAAGGAATGAGACAAACAGCAGTGCTACTCACCAAATGCAATCAGCACCAGTGTGTAAGTAGTCAATGTATGGAAGGTGATTTTGGTCTCGAGACCAGCATGAGGTAGAAAAGACCATGCCAATATTTAGCCAAGGAATTGTCACTCCTAAAACACAGGAATTAAAAACAAACTTTAATGGATCAGAAAATGAAAAGAAATGACATTTTAGCTGCAAAGCCTGCTTCTCCACTGAGCTGACCCAGGAGTTTTAAAGGAAATAGTCACCAACCTTACAGCAAGTCTGGTTCCTCAAGGTATGTTGTCCATATATAGTCCACTCTTGATGTCCATGTTACCAAAACACTTGCATCTGAATTCTTCTGGCCACATGTGTCTGTGGGGCCATGCTTGCACCCTGAATGTCTTTGTATCTCCCATCAAGGGCATAATGGGCTGGGCAACATCCCCCACCCCCAAGTTCCTTCTTCAATACAGAATCCAGAAACTATCAGACTGTCGTAGTGGGAAATGAGGACAGGTCATCGAATTATATGTGTAGAACCCATCTCAAAGAACCAGTTACTATAAGTAAACCAACTCCTTTCCCATATGTATTCCACTGTTGATAACTCACAAGCAATGTCCTAGGTCCCGGGAGATAGGAAACTATCTGAAAAATGAGTGTAGGATAGCTCTGCCAAAATTAGTGTCAGACCTTCTCACTTCCATGATGGAGTAATGGTGGGGAAATTTATGCACTGAACACTAAAATAGCTGCCCTACAAATATCTAGCTAACATAGGGACGTTTCTCAAAGCAACAAGTGAGGTTGCTTGTGCTCTACTTGATTGAGCTTCAAGCTTTCTTGACAGAGGTATATTTTTACCAGTCCATAGAAGTTTGTACTGAAGTCTTTGTTTGAAATGGCTTGTCCTTTAATCCAGTCTCCACAAGCTGTGAAAAAACTGGGTGAAACCCTAAATGGCTTAGTTCTGTCTACATAGAATGAAAACTCTCAAAGAACATCTAGAGGGTGGAGCTTTTCCTCACTTTTATTTTAAATGTGTTTTGACCCAAAAATACAGGCAAGAGGACAATGTGATTAAAATAAAAGTCAGACTACTTTTGGTAAAAAAAATTTAGGGTGAAGTTTCAATAACACCCCACCTTTATGAAAAACTGTACAGGGCCCTGACATGAATGCTTGTTTCTCCCCCTCTCTTCTGGCTCATATCACTACCAGGAAGACTCTTTTTTATGGAAAGACAAGAGAGAACATGTGGCTAAAGGTCCAAGACGTGGGTCTATTAATTCTAAGAACAGTGTTTAGATCCCAGGGAGGGAGAGAAGAATCTCCTAAGTATATGGCTAGTGTGGAGTATGAGAATGTAGAAGCTCCTTGAAGTGGAGAGTGGACAGCTGAGATGGCTCTTAGATGACCCCTTAACAGGCTCACAGACAGTCCAGGGTTCTTTGAAGCCAGGAAACAACCCAGAATCTTTGCTTGAGATGGTCATAACTGGTGCTGTTGGGACCAGATCATGAATCTTTTCCGTTTAGTAGCATGTCTGGTAGAGTCTTTTCTGCTGTGAATTGGAACTCTATGCTTCAGATGAGCAGTTTCTTTCTACTGAAGTCAGTCAGCCAGCATTTAGTCTGTGAAGCGTATGGAATATGGACTAGGATGAAGAATTTGACCATACCACCAGGATATTATATCTGGTTGGAGAGGTATGTGCATTGATGGATGAAGGGAGAGATTCTTCAGGCCTGACACAAGAATTGTCTTGGTCACGCTGGGACTACCATGACCTTTATGGCTAAGTCCTATATGAGCTTCCTGAGAGCCCTGGGGATTAATGGAATCGGAGATCCTAGAACAGGGTCTAGGCAGGGGTTGGCTGAGCCAAGAGGTTGCTCATGGTGTGTCAGGGAAAGCCAACAGGCTGATTGAGGCTCAGACAGGGAACGTGCTGCAGCGGGGCAGTGTGCTTTTCCCTGCCACAGAGGGCGTTAGCGAGGCTATGGGGTACTAATACAAGGGAAGTTCAAGGCATACATAGACCGTATGTGTGTAGGCCTTTTATCATTTTACCCTTTGCTTGACATGCTTTGTTTTGTAATCACTGTTTGTGTCACTGCAAGCGTGTGCTGTCACAGACTCCTAAAACGTCCAACTCAAACAGGTGTCAAAACCAAACTGGGCCTGTGTCGTTAATGTGGTTGGAAACAACTGGGGCTGCAGCCCAGAGAACCAGTCTAAGAGTGGCTGGGCTGCATGGCTCCACCGAAAGTGAGGGGCAAGAAATCAGTGTTATCACATAATAGGGGCGTCCCAGGGACAGAATGGACTCAAAGGCACAGTTCATCTTGACAATCCCAGTCGCTAAAATGTGCGATGCAATTTGCACCTCGGCAGTTTTAAACAGCTAGTAATACATGCCTTTGTCCAGTAGAAATTGCACAGAACAAGCAAAAAAAAAAAAAAGACTCTGGCCTCTCCGGATCCTGTCTCCTATCAACACACAGAGGAAAGAAATCTGCTTACCAGGCACAGCACCAAGATGTCGCAGGATGGATCCCGTATTATTAGGAAGGACTGTAAGGTTCCACCCATGCCTGTTGAATGAAGTGATACAGACATAGTTATGTGCCAACATTAAAAGCAAACTGGTGCTACAGTTGCTCTACATCTCAAATATTTGTTGTCTTTATTTTGACCTATAGTTCTTCTATGGATTCTCTATAGAATAGAACAGCAGGCAAAATACTATAAAAACACAGATTAATTATGTAATTTTACCTTGAGAACGGTTCAGATTTTCCCACAGGAAAGCCACTCCCGTGTGTGTTAGTATCCACTTTCCCACAGTGCACTGCTACATGGCAATCCTTCTGTTCCACTAACCTCCAGTACTCTTGCTATAGCAGAAGAAGGCAATAGTACATTTTAGTCCAACTGACAGAGAGAGAAAATTCCTTTAAATGTTCACTAACCAATAGAGGGTTCCAGTACACGGATACTCTCAGTGTATACAGAACTTTAAAGATAACAGTGAATTAAGACTGAACATCCCTTTTTGAAGACTGTTTATTTCCATTTACAGATGGGGAAACCGAGGCACAGAGTTGTGAAGTGACTTGTGCAAATTCGCACAGGAAGGCTTTGGCAGAGGCAGATCCCCTGACTCCCATGATGGTGCTTCAACTATGCCTCCTTTCTGTCTTTAATTAGTCAGTGCCTTTACTGGAGATATTGTGTAATGATAGAAAGAAAAACAGAGACAACATCTTCATTCTCTTCATGCACCAGACACCGTAAAACCGTTTACTGTGCCTCTTTGCAATTCAACTTCGCAGAGCCATCCCTAAATCCTCAAATGGTGCTTCCTTGTCCCTCACCTCTATTTCAGCTACTGAAGGCTCCTTGCTGAAACACATGTTCATGATGTTTCTTGCAGTCCGATAAAAGGTTGTTAAAGAAACAGACCTACCCTGCGAACCAAGAGAGCACAATTACATGTGAAAATTAAAATGGTACCTCCATTCCTCACATCCTATGTTATTTACTGCACAAACCTTACCTTACTCAGCCCCAGACCGGGAGAAGGGGAAAGGATAGAATGTGCTCTAAGAATAGGTACAACAGAGTCTTTGATCTAATGCCTATTTCTTCCTGCAGTAAGCATCTCAAATGCTGTTAAAAGTAGTAGAGGATTCCAGATTTTATCGTGGCAACCAGCAGTTGATACAGCAAGTGAGCCTATTCAGATGACATTTCAAAACTTTCACCAAGTCCATTTCCATTTTTAAGGTCTCACTTGTTAAAACACTTTGCACAGAAAAAAAGTTAAATGATTTTAGAAAAAAACAGACGCTGTTCAAGGCATAACATGCAGTACACTGAGAACAGACACAAAAGGGATGAGCTGGTGCTTTGTTATACTTTATATCCAGGAAATGTGATGTAACAAAACAGCAAGGCAGCTAGACATGTTCCAATAACAATAGCATTAAGGCCAGAGATCGGTATTGGGAAAGGTTCCGGAGGAAAAGCGGTAAAAGGTAAAATGCTTCCTTCCTCCGTTGCTTTGCTGCATGATGTTCTTTAGATTGTAATCTGTTTGGGACAAGGATCTGTCCTATTTTGTTTCTGTACAGCATCTAGCAGACTTTTGAATATTCTCTTATGGTTATATTAGTGTTATATTATTAGATGCTCACACAAGTTTTTTTAATCTACTAACGATCCATAGGAACACACAATGCAGGCCCTTCATATACCTGCAATCAGGTTGCCAAGGATCTTAGGAAAAGGTGTTGGTCAAGTTCTCAGTGTACGAGCCAAAGTAAATTTGGAAATGTGTAAAATCAGCCTTAAAAGTGTTTTTATGTTAGCATTATCTGAAGCCAAGTTAAAGGCTTACATGACATTTATTCCTTGTCCCCATATCTGCCTCCCTTCCCTCTGAGATCAAACTAACTTCCCTCTCATTTCCCAACCTTCTCCCTCCCCCAAAATAAGAAAAACATAAGACCAGCACCCCATGACCTGAACTTCTGGTAAATGAACACTTAATTAGTTGGATTATTTTGTTTACATTTTTTTAAATGGTGAAACGTGATCTGCTAAATTGTCAAGGCTGTGCTTCTGTTTAATTTGATCAAGAACTCCAACTAGGAACATATAAATAGCAGTTTTCTCCACCTCCCATCAGCGACTGGGTCTCTTGGTAAAACATCTAGGGTCATAACATTTTGTTTTTGTTTTACACTGAATGCAGGGCAATTAGTTGCTACAAGAATCTTGTAAAATGCCCAGCGCCTCAGACTCTCATAAATCTCAGAGTTGGATGCTCTGTGATACAATGAGCAATTTCCTTCATCTTTTACTGCCCTTGTGAATCTTTTATTGAGGCAGGCTTTTAAAACAAATCCTCAAATTGCTCTGCTCCTGCCAACAGCCTTCAAATTAGTACTATACTTCCCTGATGACAAGCTGCTAACAGCTTTCTGTGTTTAAGATGGTTGCCTGCCACTTTGCCATATAAAAGATAATAGGATTCTAGACTGGTCTCCAACCCTAACTATGTCCTCCAAATTCGGAGATGGGTGTCTGCCCAATCACAGGTAAGACACTGGCATGAAAGAGTGGCCAGAACCATTAAAAAGACTGAAGTCTGTGATTTTCTCAATCAAAACTTTCACATCTTTCAGGCTCTACTGAAAGTCTCAAAACATGTAAGATAGGGTTGATAGGGTCCTACGGGGAAAGTCTGACATCATTTTCTTGAGGCTCACTAGAGAAAAATATTTGAATGCTCTGCACTCTAAAATGGAGTTGGCTGAAAACAGACTCAATACAAAATTATTACTGAAGTGAAAAACACTTTTTCAGGCCCTATGAAATGATTTGAACAATTAATATGAAGGATCCTTGGGGAATTCAGAAGTATTAAGCAGAGTTTTGAAGCTGTGAGGAGCCTTAATCGAAGAATATCTGAATGGCAAAATTCTACTGTAATACTTCATTTTGCCTACCTTTCCCTTTCTCTCATTTAGAGTAATCTGAGAGTCCTGAAAAACTGAAAATGGTCAGGAGCGCCAAGACTGCAGCTGGGTGAATTTTTTCGGACAAAACTATTTTGTTGAAAAAAAGCAAATTCAGGTCAACTAAATATATAATGAATGTGTGCGTATTTTGGTAATTTATTTTGCTGCAAAACGTTTTGTCATTTTCCAAACAAAACACCAAACCCAGACACACAAAGGAATTTAGGCATGAGAAGGAAGAGGTGGTGGGAGACCCTGGTTTGAATCTCTAGAGCAGGAATTTGAACCCAACTTCCACCTCCCAGATAAGTGCCCTAACCACGAGGGGATTCTGAGATGGGTATCAATATTTCTGCGGAGGCAGCTTCATTTTATATAAATAATTAGTCAATAGGGCAGGGACTGAATCTCCGGATTCTCCTAACTCTCAAGTGAATGCTCTAGCAACCAGGCTACAGAGTTTCACTCTCTCTTGCTTTGGCTCAAAGACTATTCAAATATTTATTAAAATATTTTTTATTCCTTCTATATATGTTGTTCATATCTTTCAGCCTCTGCCTGAAAGTCACAAAACATGTAAAATAGGTTTGAAGAGCTTTCTACAGGAAATTCTATAACCCGTGTAATATAAGTCAGGACAATGGTCCTTTCCAGTTCTAAGTCTATTAATCTATTCCTGTACAAATGCCTTTCTTAAGTAGAGTTAAGGTTGCTGTCACATGACAGACCTTCTTATCCCTTCACCCTTCTGGAACATAGGCCTTCCAAACTCAAATATTCGGAAAAAGTCACTTAAGGTATTCTCACATAACCCCAATGTGAACGTTAGTGTGACAAGACCCCCCCGCCCCCCAAAGAACCCCTCATACTTATGAAAGCTAGACGATCTGTTGTTAAAATGCTGTTTCACACACAATGCAACCACACAACCCTCAGCTCTAACCCATAAATAGCATAGCTACTAATTGAGCTAAGGAGTATACACGCTGTGGCCCGGAGCCACACTTGACCCACAGCACAGCAGCTGTTCATCCTGCAGAGTCAAGAACAAGAATTGAATTTAAAAAAAGTTAAGTTTTAGAGGTCATTCTTGTCTAGATGCCAGACCACTTCTCACTAGTGGATCCACCGGCCAGCTTTCTCCCTACTTCTGTACAGAAAGTTATAAGAATGTTGTGATTTTAGTAAAGCTTAAGGCCTGAAGATCATATTTTGGGGAGCTGTCTCTAGAACTCCTCAAGCAAACAATCTCAAATTTGTACCATGTATTTATTCCACCCTGGTCCCTAGCCTTCTATACCAGTTTTCAGGCAGGTCTGACTGTATGTGTGGTTTTGAAGAGGATTGCACATTTGCTTTTAAGCAAAAAACAAGTTGCAGTATTATCTATAGTACCGCTCAGTAATTCAAGGCTTCATGATCTGATTTGGGTCTCTTTCTTGGCTGCCTTTGGTAGATGGGGATAACATGAATCATGTCAGTCCTGAATTTCACTAATATTTAGTAGTTTACATGCTAAAGCATGTGTACCTTTTTAAAGTATATTTATTAAACTTCATCAGACTATAGGGAAGAGGGCTGGAGTTAATGATCTAGAGATCCATTCCAGTCTCACATTTCTTGGATTCTATAATGGATCTGATGTTTCTGCGAGCCTTCTGCATAGCGCTGAAATCACATCAGCGAGACTTGAAGGGCATTTAGTACTTTGCAGGAGATACTCAGGTTCAGGCTCATTATTAGAGTGTTTGTTCCTGAACTACTTTAATTCTAACAGCTGATTAGGATATTTCTCTGCATAGACAGACTCTTTTCATGCATGATCTCTCATCTCCCTCTAAAATCCAATCTGGGGACTTCAGACTGGTAAGCAATGGCGTGGTGATTTCTCCCTTTTGTTAAGGTTGTATGTGCAGATCTATATGTTCTATTCATGTCTTATTTATCATTAAACTCAATATATTAAGTACATAAAAAACCTTTTAACTATGAACAGGGAGCATCATTAACGTAGTTGCCATTACATAAGGCTTGTATCTTTTAAAGCGATAGAAACATCATTAATAGTGTGTTTTAACCCAGGAGTGAGAAGGGAGCCCCAGAACAGAAAGCTCTTCAGCTGACGAAACCTAATGCATTGCAATGCCAAGGAAATGTCAATTAACTTTCTCAAAAGAAGTTCATGAGCTTTGTCAGTCTCTAAAAACTGCTCTGGACAGTAACACGTGGAATAGCTGTTTAGTGGTGGTGAGAGAGAGAAAATACAGTGCTTAGTCTGTGCCCAGTAAACAATTCAGCCTATCTAAAAATTATATTGCACGTTGTGGTGCCAGAGGCTGCCAATAAAATATGGAAGAGACAACTTTCCTTTGTAAATGGATGTGTTTAAAGTCTGGAAGAACAAGTGTTTTGACCATTTTATGCTGAGCAAAATTTGGCATAGCCATTGAAAATACTGTTTGCATTTCAATTTGCACTTTCTAAACCTTATGTATTTTTAGCGACAGTAGTTTTGATGGCTCTATCAGTACTGGGTAACTGGCTAGAAAGAGAAGTGAGAGGTGGAATGTTACTTTAAATGTCACTAAAAATGAAAATACACGTTGTGTCTGCTCAGATAATTGGACAGAACTATCAAGTGTATTTCTTACCAAGACCGTGCACCACTGAGGGAGGAGGAACTAGTCCCCCGTGTAGCACAGCCACAAAAATAACATTGTCAAGCCTTCTGCAAGAGCCCCAATAAGATCAGGATGGAGTTAATACCCCATCACCATTGATGCTGGAACTCCACTCTGGCCCAGTGGCTGGATCCAGCTATATCTTACCACAATGCAGCACAGAGAACATAGGATCCAATGCTTTCACAGAAGAAAAGCAGCAGAAGCGGCCTTTACTACCTTGTATATACACTTGTGTAAGTCGCTAAGAACTCCCTTCTCCTCCTCCTCCTCCTCATCCTCCTCCTCCTCAATCTCCTTTTCCTGAGCGAAGAGTCGCCGCCTGCCCGTTTTCAATGGAATATCAAATTCTCTCAACTTGTTACGGAAGCCGTTTTTGTGAACCACACCATTGATGAGTCCATTTTTGGGCTCGAACCGGGGTAAGGAATGGAACTTGTAGGCGTTTTCCGAATGACCCTCCAAAGGACCTTTCCTCTTCTCTAAGATCTCTTTTTCCAGCAGGACTTCCTTCTCTAGTTTCTTGTGCTCCTCAGGGGAAAGGGAGTCATAGGAGAGCAAATATTGGCAGTAGGCCTCCTGCAGCTTTGCTAGCCTGTCCTGTGCAGTTTTGGGGATGCGTAGCATATCTGCCAGCTTGTTCCATTTCTTGAGGTCAGTCACTTGCTGCATGCCGCCCATTTCATTGATCAGCTGGAAAAAGCAGGCCAAATCTAGCTCACAGCCTCCTGGAGTCCGTGTTTGTGGGATGGTGGGAAGGAAAGAGGGAAAGCAGAAAACAGTTAGGGAAAATTGTTGGAAGACTGCATTCAACATTTCTACACTACTTATTCATTATTTGATGGGACATTTTCTCAAAATCCCCAGTTATGCGGATACCAACACAGTATAGAATAGTCCCCAAGGGCAAATATTTAATATTTCCATTTTAAAATATGCCCAAGTTTTGACTGAGATATTACTGCATTGCTACGATTAAACAAATAAAGTGAATCATGTATCGGGGCTCACACTAACCTTCCCCGCCACTACTTTTGGCCTCCATTTCGGGTTGAGTTGCCACCTGACACAGGTTCAAGTTCCAGCTCTGCCTGATTAAGAGCAGGGACTTGAAGGTAGGTCTCTTATACCCCAGATGAGTACTCAGATGATACTCAGCTATTCTGAGGGCATGTTCCCTCCCCTTGTCCTCCCTGAAATTCCATCCCGGACTTGAGAAAGTTTCTCGGTGAACTTTTAGTTAAAACTGAATTTCTACAAAAAGATTTGGGGTTTTGATGAATCTGTTGTTTTTCCATACAAAAAACCAGTTGAGTCAAAAACTTTCCAACCAGCTTTACAGAGGTGTAGCACATTTTTTAAACAGCTGTACAACACTTTGAAAATATGAACCATTCTATAAACACCAAGTATTATGTCTAGCATTAGCCATTTTCCTACATTTAGAAAACAAAAACAAGGAGAAAACAAGTAGAAAAAAACCTCTGAGACCATAATTATCACAAACACGTTTCTGTCAACTCAAACAGATGAAATGTGACTGATCTAAAGTAGAAAGCTCCAGATGGGTCCAAGGCGTGGCAAACTTTATTAATTTAGTAAAGATGGCCATTTGCATTTTACATTTTGTATTAGTTCTAAAAACCGTAAGACCATCAGGAGAATTACACATTACTTTCTGGGAAACCACAGTTAAAGAAAAAAATGAAGACTATTCAAAAGTCTTTAAGTTCTAGCATTAAGACAGTCAAATTAATGATGAACTTCCACCCAAAAATAGTAAGTTCAAAGAAAACCTCAGTATCACATTTAGTCAAAGAACAGAATTAATCATCAATAGAGAAAGGTTCACAAACTGAGCAAAAACTGCCCATAAATAAAGAGGACATTGCTATGGGAAAAAATAAAAACACAAACACAACTGTCATCCACACTGCCCCAAAGTCATCCTTATCTCCTCTTTCCATCCTGAGAATGTCATAGAAACATTAAGGATGAGCAACTCTTAATTTGTGTGTCATATGACTTGGAAACAGCACTGTACCACATGAAGAGGCATCATCATTGTAAATGACCCCTCTCCTCTCCTGCTGAGATGATAGCTCCCTCCTTCCAAGCCCCATCCACATTCTGTCCTGTACAGATTCTTCTACTATGCCTTTACCATAGCATCTGAGCATATGGCGATGTGTGCGTATCTCCTGCAAATTAGCCATATTGTCTTGCAGTATTTCATAGCTGTTCTCAGATTTCTGATCTCTTCCATTCTCTTCCTTGGTACATTTTTCTCCGCCCTTCAGCACCTTCCCTCTAGGCTCCCTTAGTGATGAGCTTTAGACGCCTGGCAACATGTGGGAAATTTTTGTGCAGATTTTCCAGCAGTGTGGCAACTGAGACAGAACGGTTTTGGGAGAGTCCCTTATTTAAATGTTGATAGCACATCACTGGTTACATGACAAAAATGCCTGTTCCCAGACTGCAGAAGTGTTTTTGTATTGTGCTGAAAAAGCAGTAACAATTTTCAAAGAGTTTGACAAAGCCCTATTGTAGGTCACAGGGCAATAAAAGTTAGTCCTATCTAACAACCATTGAAGTAGTGCAACTTCCAGCGGTCAGGGTTACACCACAGGAGAAAGGAAACAAATCTGAGAGGTGTTTTGTTCTGTTGCTTTTAATCCTTCACATAAATAGCTTTCAAACAACACACAGCTTTTTTGCTCATACACACAACTCACAAACAAATGGAAGGTATATGGCCTGTATGAAACTTGAGTAATATCCTTTCATTTCTGAAAGATTGTATCCATGGCTCAAGTTTCAAAATGGTTTTCAGTGCAACATAAATATCTGCATGCTCAGTTTAAATCGCTGGTTTGAAAATACTTCATCACATTCTTAGAAGATGTAGTGTTCTCAAGCACATGGTAAAAGCTACTTTAGAATGTCAGGGCTTGAGCTCGCTCATTGAATTAAGTATACTGTACTCTTGTAAGTGCTTCCTAACACCTGCCCTAGGTTTAAGATTGTTAAACAGTTTCAATTACAAGCCCATTTCACATGGTCATAACTTTCTGAAACACTCATTTTTAGGGTGAAACTTTCGACGTCTGATCACTGCCTGATGCTTGATATATGTATTTCAAGTTCGATTTAAAAGTTTCAACCGTTTTTTTTCTTTTTAAAAGGGCTCGTCACAAATGGATGAAATCTGAGATTTGTCAAGCATTACTAAGTATTAAGGTGACTGTTCTGAAAAAAATGTTTTGATTTGACAATCTTGGGATTATTTGAAAGTTGCACACTGAGCTAACTCTGAAAAAAAAGTATTAAATCTTCAGGTGTGCATTTAAGAACAGATCCTGGCAAAACTCCCAAAGACTTCAGTGGGAATGGGAGGTGGTTCTTACAGCAGGAGTATGCATGCATGCACACTTATTATCTCAGAGGATTTAAAATCTCTACTTCTAAAGCCAGTAGATTTCTAATATGTGCACTCTGACTGCCTTCAAATTTCTCTTTGCCTTCTCCTCAACATTTTGTTTTAAATTTTAAACTTAAAATAAATAGGAAATTAAATGTGTAAAGACGAACAGTAACATAACCTTAAGGTTGTGAGACCAGGGACACAAATCAGGAACTTTCATCAAAAAGTTAATGTTGCATTGCTAGGTGTTATCGCTCTCATAGTGCACATAGGTAGTGCTTTCCCTTGCCAATATAAACATGAATGTATTACTCTTTGTTATTAACATACAACCATCACAGGTATCAGAAATGCCAAAGAGTCAACTGAATGTTGCTAGAGTGAGCTGAACTTTGGAATATTTCATCTCACAACCTTAATATTACAGCAACCCTAATTTTCTGCAGGGATCATACTGTAGAATGCTAATCCCTACTTCTTTTTCCTAAATCCTGTTGATATATCATACCCCACATTACAGAGGAGTTCTTAGTTAATTATTTATCTTGCAATCTCTGTATATCCTTTTGGGGTTTTTTGCATTTTCAGGTATTTATGTTGTGGAAAATGAAATAAAGGTCTAAAATTGTTTTTTAAATGTCATGTACACTTTAAGTGGAAAGATAGATAACGTTTTTAAGCCAAGTCACGTGCATAGCTGCCTCACAGGGAATAATGCCTCAGCCGCAAAAGCAGTGCCCCAGTTGTAATGTTACACAGATCTTTGGAAGTTACCAAAAAAAAAAAAAAAAAAAAAAAAAAAGAAGAAGAAGTGTTAAATAAAAATTTGAAGCAAAGAAAATAAATGTGGTATATTTTCTAGGCTGCTTTGAAAAAACAGATTTTAAAATAACTCTCCTAATGATTAAAATGTTTTCCTTAACTAGCATGTATGTTCTTTACAAGCCATTGTCACATTTCTATCACTTGTGTCATATCTGACAGCAGACCATAAACCAAGAATTCTTTTAAATAAGCAATTCTCACTGAGGCATTAGCACGGCAGCTACCTGCTGGGAGAAATAATGAAACTGCCATTTTGCAATGAACCCCATTTTACTGCCTATTCTTGACACTTAGTGGTTGTTAAACGTCTGCAGGTCACTGGAAATTTGTGATCTTAAGTGTGTCTGGATATCCAAAGAGAAGTCAGTTCACAGACCCTTTTTGTTTGGCTAGTTTATTGCTGTTGTTTGTTTGTTTTCTGTTAAATGCTTTCACAGGAAGGAATTCTGGAAACGGAACAAGTGAGATTCATTTTCTAGTTAAGCAAATACTACATAAATCGTAGCAGAAAATCTCTATGGAAAACCCCTAAAAACTTCCAATGTAATTTTAGACCAAGAATCTTAATATTTATGCTTATTATTTTTCCAACTAAGTGGGTGGGAAAGGAGATGGTCCTGAAATTTGAGCCTTTCGCCTGAGGTAGAATCAGGCAGAATTAAATGCGCTGGAGAAACCTGTACTGGCACCCACCTGGTCTATGAATAAATACAGAAATCCAGCATCTTGCAGCTTCACAGGATTCAATTACTCACAAAATGAAAGGAAGCACAACATTTAGCGCATAAACCGAAGCAAAAGGCCAGCAGACGCACAGCCCTTACCGATGAGTGGGAGTTCGTCCATGGTAATGCCCTGAGATTTGAGGTGTTTCTTGATGCAGGCCAGCTGCTGCACATTGGGTCCCCAGCGCCTGCTGAGCTTGTGTATGTGCTGAATCTGCGTCACAAACCGCATTTCATCATTCAGCTTGCACTCAGGTCTCCAGTCTGCAGGAGGAATCACCCTACACATCCCATACTTCTCTACCTGAGCTCGGACCGACTCAATGTATATCAAGGGGTCATGGAACTCCTTCACGGAGGGCCGAAAGATGGGAATCTCATCCATCATTGCCCACCCAGACTTGCTACTCCCCTTTTCGTGCTTTCCTGTAGAGTCGTGTGGCTTGTGCAAGGACTCGGTTTGAGAGGTAGAATGATTTTCACAGGAGGCATTTTCAGTTTTGCCGTGTGCTTGTTTCCCTGGCGTATTCTTTCCAGCAGTGGCTCTTTTCGGCCTATTTCTTTCCAGAATCTTCTCTGGCACTTCCTTTTTTACATGTCCATTCAGCAAAGGCTTTTCCACAGCTGTCTTTTTGCCGACAGGTTCTGTCAAGCTGACTGCCCCTTTCATTTTCTTGGTGGGGGACTGCATTTTGTCTATATGATTCGTCTCTTCCAGCCTTCTCTTCGAATTCCGCAGCCCCTCCCGCAACTGTCTCCCCACCTCCTTAGTGCATGCCTTTTGGTTCAACTTGCCATTGACCTTGACACCATTAACAGCGATATTGTTGGACTTGGACGCTCCAAGGGATAGCACCTGTTTGCGGGTTTTTGCATTGCTACTTTCTGTTTTCCCTGAGATTGTATGGTTAACAGGTGAACTGGGTTTATGATGATTTAGTTTGGTTTCCTTGACCAGTTCTTTCTTGGCTTTGGTGTATGTGACGGTTCCCTTTGTCACTGTTGCAGTGTACTTCACAGTTTTGGATGGTGAAGGTCTGACTTCTCTCATCTTTTTGGCACTGGCTGCATTTGCACCTGGAGATGACATTCGAGTGATTCCGTTGACCTTAGAAACCTGGGAAGCCAGACGTATTGTAGAGGAAGCAGAAGGAGGAAAAGAGAAAACAGAAAAAAGTATATTAATAGAACAGTATGTGCATGGAAACACCCAGAGGGAACCAAATCATGCAGTCCTGACTCTAAGTGAGGCTGCAGGATATGGCCCTTAGGGCAATCTCTATACCACAGGTTTCACCAAAGAAGAGCAGGATCTGGACACTTTTTGAAATAAAACCAGTACTGAAAAGAAAGTCAAACCTGCTCTCACAGAGCATGAAGCAGGTGCCTCTGCCTTAAGAAAGAGGGTCACCTGACTCAAGCTGCTCTCATGTAGGATGCTATTCCATTCCTAAACTGCTGTAAAGTCCCTTATGCCATCATGAGAATTGATGCTCCAGCCTAAACCTAGTAAGAACTAACCAGTCTACTGTATCTATTGTACCTAGTGAGATGGACATGGATGATTAATATCAATGGAAGGTGCACAGAGTACCCACCCACTCCCCTCCTTCACTGATCTGAAATGTATATATCTACAAATCTGCTATTTATATTCAAAACACCAACATCTGTCTAATATATCTGAGACCTTTTATGTACAGATTAGGATGGCCAGGAAGGATCCAGTTCATAGCGTATATTGAGTTTTCAGAGGCACTCTATTAAAGTTGTTAATATAGAATAATAAAGTTTGTACAGTTGTTCTGGTATGTACAAATATTTCTAAAGATTTATATCTGGGCAGTTTTACTTAAATACATATACAATTCAAGTGCTTTACATTAGGCACTTAAACCCAGTTAGGAAACTGAAAGTAACAGCTTGATAATCGGAAATGCTGAGTCTAAAAGGTAACCATTGGTTTCTAAGGGAACTAATGATAACCACGTCACCTCTATTTAAATAATTAAGTTTAGGAAGCCACACTAAAACACTGCAGCTTTAAATTCTTAAACTTCTGAAGTCTACCTGAGGTTGTGAGAGTACAAATATAAATGTCCAAAGTGCAAAATCATCTACAAATGCAACGACAATGGATATTTATACAGTATAATGACATTTAACCAGAACTCAATTAATACCTTGCACCTGTATAATGAATGACCCAAGGATGCCAAGGATTTCAAAACTATTTTCAAATAATTAAACCTCACAATCCCTCTGTAATAAAGGCAAGCGTTTTTATATCCACTTTACTACTGGATATACTGAGACACAGAAAGGTTAATGACTTGCTATGGTCAAATAGAGAAATCAGCAGAATGGTAAGGAGAACCTAGGAGTTCTGATCCTATACTGTTGCTCTCACTTCTAGAAAAACACCCCCTTCTCTCCCCCCATCACACACTCCACATCACTTCCCCATTGTGCTCCCAAGTCTGGAGCTGGAACAGTGCCTTTTAAAACCAGCCAGTATTCTCCTCTTCACAGGGCTCCAGCAGTGAGAGAACAAAATCAAGTCTCTTCTAAGGAAAACCCAGTTATCTCAGAGTTTCGTGTTTCCTTCTGAGCATTCTGGATAAACGAGCGCTACACTGTACATAAAAATTAACCATTTACTAGTAAAAATGCATTTGTGACTCTACACAATAATCTGGGAACTGCTGAAAGGAAGACCTGGGTTTGATTATTTTTGGTTTCTCGTTCCCTGAGCTATGGCAAGGAGAGCTGTGCACACAGCCCCAGCCACTCAGGATATACCTGGAACAACCCCCTCCGGCCCTACAGCTTCCAAGGAAATCCTCCCCAGTTATTAAGGAGGGTAGATATGACACGTGGCTTCAGGACAAAACTAGATGGGAGCACAGAATGAGAATGGAATGATCCTTACAACTCTGATAAGACACCTAAAACATCCCCCCCCCCCCTTCCCAAAGGCAGAAAAATCTTGAACTCTTTTACCAGTTTTAGGCTAGAATTAAAACTGCCAAGATATAAACCCCTGAAAAATTTGCATTTACCATGAAAACTGCAACTTACTGTAACTAGTCAGTGCCATTATAATACCTCCACATAGTGAGAGCAGAGATGGATCAGAGCCAGTTATGAAGCTGAAGGGGTTCCTATGCTTAATGCTTTCTAACCTTCAAACCTAGATTATGAACACAACATTTTAAATCTTGGTTCACTCTAGAAAATTGTTCCAAAGTGTTTTAGGTCTGCTTTTAGTATTATACATGTACCAGTGTCTTCTATGTTTGAGGATAGAGTAGTGAACCCCCAAATTTCCTCTTCTAAATTCCCCATCACTAAGTCAATCCTATCAGGCCAAAGAGAACTTGAGAACTTCCTCTGAACTGTCGAGTTTTGAGGTGCTTCATTTACTCCTCTGTCTTCCCTCCCAAGAAGCCCACAGCTATCTCCCATACGTAGACAGAGCATGCACCTGTTATATTTACATACAGAAATAATTATGGACTAGAATAGACCACGCTTTAAATTGTATTAGGCTGCAACACGCTTCTTCAAGCTGGAAACAAAAGGAACAAATAACGTGGTCATACCCATCAACACTACGTTTTGGTGGATTCAGGATTTCACCCTGACAGATGTGAAATTCTGACTGGAGAGCACCCACCTAAGTTACCTTTGCCTGTATTTGTCTCTTAGGATCCAACAGATAATTGGTACCAAAGAAAACAAAATAATTGCGGTAGGCATCTTCTTACCTTTCTATTGTTGATATGTCTCCCCCCAAACCAAAAATACATACACTGAGAGTCAGGTCTAACAAATAGACCGCACTGCCAGCTGCTCAGGTTCACCATATGAGGCACAGCTCCATCCCGAGGCAGTGCTTACACTGAGCACATAAGAAAGAAGTCAATTTAATTCAAGTAGTAATAAAGTGATTGACATTAGTCTTCACCACTTAGCAAAATTTTGTGCGAACAGTGAAACAAGGGATACAAACATATTCGTCTCTAGTTTTCAGCTACCTCTCAGTTCGATATTTGTTCACATTGCTGACCAAAGTACTCTTCTATCACACACATTTCTGTTAGTTCTTTTCGTGTTAAACCATAGCACACAGTCTTGCAGCAATATTTTTTGGTCTTCACCGAGATACCAGAATTGTGCACTGTGTCTCCTCCCTTTTTTTTTATTAAGAGTTTAAGTAAAGTATTCCTTCAAGACTGTTTGCTAAATTTGCACATACCTCAACACAGCACATAGCATCAATCTCTCTTTCTCACACACAAACTCACTCGCACGTACACCATAGCTTACTAGAAAAAAAATAATAATTGTAATTGTTTGACTCCCTAAAGACCATTAAGCTCTCTCATTGGTTCATTCTTTCATTTGCATTGATACGGAGTTGTTATCCCACTAGACCAACAGAGGGCCCTGTTGAACTAGGTTTCCTCTCCCCACAATTTCTTTTGACATTGGGGGCTAAGGGGAAAAAAATGAGGGAAAGAGCACACATGACATGAGCAACTGCACACCAGAGAGATGGAGAAAGGGAAACATCGGTAGGTTTATGATGTTCTCTACTTTTGTTTTAGGCTAAATCACTGTCTATGTTATGGCAAATAACCAGTCCTTTTACAACAACTCAATTAGTGACGGTCAAGTTAACAGCAGATTCCTGAACAGCAGCAAGCCAGGAAGTGTCTAATATTCTGAATGCACTCTACTGTCCTATTTAAATTTTAAAAATCTTGAATCCCGGAGGAAGTGGTTTCGTGTACATGCTCTAAATAGTATAGGACACATTTGTATTTCACTTTCTTTTTTTTAAACTATCTATTTATGTACATAATCCACTGCTTGTCAATCTTAGAATCAGAGCTACTTTTCCCAATAACAGAAGTGTACTCAATGAATAGGTCACACTGTTGTTAATTCAGTTTTATAATGCAGCTTGAAAGCCTTTCACAGGTCCATATGCCACAATCCTTATTGATGGGACAGAAGGACAGAAAAAATTTCCCAGTGAGAATCCTATTGTTCTCAAATTCTATACTAT
Source organism: Pelusios castaneus (assembly GCA_007922175.1). Classification (NCBI taxonomy): domain Eukaryota; kingdom Metazoa; phylum Chordata; order Testudines; family Pelomedusidae; genus Pelusios; species Pelusios castaneus. The sequence goes on from ML685780.1 coordinate 26,735,300, forward strand.
AAAAATCTAATTTTAGCTATGACTATTGTGCTTCAAAAACATACACTATTCAAATAGTACAAAAATTTACTAGAATCACAAATATATCAACTAGATACTTGTATTGTACAAATATTAAATAATACATTAGCGTGCATCTGGTTCAATCTTCCTATCATCCAGTTTTGACAGTAAGTGTAGATATTCAAGTGTTCATTCAGAGCAAGAAAGGGGAATGCTTGAAAACATATTCAAAATTGAAATATATATCTTATACAGCACATTTAGAGATCATCCCTTAGCTCTTCTTATATTATTTGTATGTAGTATTAGCTGTGGATGGTGCTTTGCAAAAAGATAAAGACGAAGCTTGCCCCAAAGAAAAATAAGAGGAGATGGATCACTTACTGATTACCTGTTCTATTCATTCCCTCTGAAGCACCTGGCACTGGCCACTGCTGAAAGACAGGATACTGGGCTAGATGAACCACTGGGCTGACCCAGTATCCTGGGCATTCTATGTTCACAGGTGAGGTTTATGTATGCAGCAAGAGAGGGGTGACTGGCAGAGCAGGATGATGAGAGTGAAGACAAAATGATCATGCAATTGCTTTGCAGCATAGCACCAACATCTTGAGAGTTACAAAGGCCCATGTTTGGTTTTAATATATATAAAATACTATTGCTTAAGCCTCGAAGCTGTGAGCTTTGAAAAGGGACTTAGGTGGAGAGGGGAAGAGAGAAAGTATAGATAACCACAGGAAAGAGGGCAAAAAACAGAAGGCAGGCAGTCAGTCGAGATGCTTGTGGTGAACGAAAAACAGAGGCAGAAGGGATATAGATTGTGAAGAGCCTTGAAAGTAAGAATGAGGAGCTTGAATCGAGTCAGGAGGCAATAGGGAGCCAGTGGAAGCATTTCAAGAGAGGCTGGAACATTGCCACAGCATTGCACTAAGCAGGTATATTCTCGGCACTGGACACAGTGTTTTGCCTCTGACTGTTTTCAGTATCTAACAGCCCAACCTAGCATATGCACATCTAAGGGATAGAGCTCCATATAGGATCCAGATTGTAGCTCTACAGGAGGCCAGTCTATTCAAAGGGAAAGCCTGTATACTCCAACCAACAAACATCTCTGAAATGGCGTTTTGCAGAACAATACATTAAGAGAACCTAAGCCATCAGGGCAGCACGTTTTCTGTGCTACACTACTCTCAGCCCAGGCATCACCTTCAACAAGCTTTAGACTGGATTAATTTAGGTACGCCCACAAGTTGGAGAGGGTGGGTGAGGTCTTGAGGCCTGCATTTTGCAGGAGGTCAGACTAGATGATCGTACTTGTCCCTCCTGACTTTAAAGTCTATGAGTCTAAGTGGACGGGTTTAAAGGGGAACTGAACTGGGGTTTTAAATAATTTACAAAATATTACTTGACAGCTGCTATTTTAGGGAGTCCTGCACCTGACTGCCAAAAATGGATGGAGGCACTTCTTGTTTGAATGCCAGACAGTAATAAGCCACAGCCACCAGGCCATCTTTCAAAACTTCTCGAGCAAAGTGAAAGCAGATAAACCTGCTGCCATATGAAGATCTTGGTGGTACTACCAATGAGAGTACAGACATTCTAGCATGGTCATATTAGGATGCAGAAATGGGGAAGATGATTTTTCAGGAACTCCACATAGTCTCCCAGACTCTTTGAGTTTCTGTCAGCCAACTACAGTAGAACAAACACAGGGATAATACGAACTTCCTTACAATGCTGATGACTTGCAAACATAACTTAACCATGTGACGATTAAAGGTCATTCTCTGCATTCAGCCAGTCAGGCCAACACGGGTGACAGACAGTTTTCATTTTAAAAGAAAAGTGAATTTCTGTATTTTGTATATACACCCTTTTGTGATATGAATGCATACTATAACGTAATAGGAATCTGTCCATTTCTGTCATCTCTCTCTCTCTCTTTCACACACACACACACACACACACACACACACACACACACACACACACAC